>JZKD02S2247903.1:20432-36915 GCA_000966675.3 Picea glauca
TTTTTCATAGGGATGTTATAATGAAGTTTAGCACATATTTATTTTAATATTGAAGCCTTTCATTATCTTTTTATTGTAAAGAAAGTTGCTTGGTAAGTTTCCAAGAAAATGTTATAGTCAAAGAGAAATCTAGTTATCAAGAATCATTTTACATATAAATTAAAGAAATAAAGATTTGAGATATGTTGTTTAGCATTATCCCATTTGAAAAGCCAATGCAATAACATCAAGCTACATCTTTCAAATTATAACAGAGGAGTACCACCTTTATAAAAATGCAAGGGGATTTTATCCTCGTGAGGTTGTTGTTTGGATCTTGTCCAATATGAACATCAACATGGACCAACCATCAAAGTGGGAATATTATGTTAATTTAATTGAATTTTCTTACAATAATGGATATCAAGCCTCGGTAAAGATGAGCTCATTTGAATCATTTTATGGCAAGAAGTGTAACACACCAATGAGTTGGGATAACCCACTAGACAAAGTGGTTATTGAGACAGATTTTTTGAAGGAAATGGAAGAGCAGATGAAAAAGATCAAACATAATTTAAAGGATTCCCAGGATAGGAAGAAAAGTTATGAAGACAAGAACAAAGTTTTTAGATATTTTAAAGTGGGCGAACATATGTTTTTAAAAGTGAAGGAGAAAAGATGTTCATTAAGATTATGAAGTTTCCCAAAGTTGGCAGTAAGATATTGTGGACCTTTTGAAATACTATAAAAGATAGGGCCAGTTTCATACATGTTTGCATTTCCTGCATTGATGAGATTACATAATTTATTTCATGTGTCATTATTAAAGAAATATTTTCTTGACCCTAACCACATAATTAATTGGACTGTGATCTAGGTGGAACACAAAGGGGATTTACGAGTGGAACCAATATGCATTCTGGACCGGAAATTAAAAGTTCTTAGGAACAAATCCATATGGTTGGTAAAGATTTAATTGACCTTCTACGATCCTAGATATGATACATGGGAGAATGAATAAAACACGTGGGAGGAATAACAACAAATGTTTGACAATTTTGAAGAAAATAGAATATAGGAATGAAAGACTCCATTTTAAGCAGCTAGAGTTCAAGAACCACATCTCAGAGTCCTAGCCAACCTATTTTGGGGGCCCTAATAAAATAATGGTACATCCCTATGGACTAAGAGCAGTGAAGGGGGTACATTCCTTGGGTCAACAAGCTGAGAGGGACAAGAGATTTTGGTTGGAATTGTTATTGGAGTTGTAAAATTGTAGATTTTTTTATTTATTAGTATTATAATGTAAATTTGTGCATGTATATCAGCATAGTGTTCACTGAGGATGGTGCAAAACTGTAGGAGAGGGGAAATGTAACATCCCCATTATAATCTCCAATTTAATTAATGCATAATGTAGATATAATATGTGGCCATGACCAAGCGATGTATATGCGAATTGTATTTATGAATTTTAATAAATAAAATGTGAGGCCAACTGTTGGGGGATATGGACAGAGATGGGGGATGAATTAATACAAAAGAGAAGGGAGGTTATAAGAGAATGTATAAGAGAGGGATCTAAGGGGGAATTGCCCATGTCTATTAATTCAACCCACTTCCTAAATTTTATATTGGTGTATGAACCTTCTAATTTTTTGATTGAGTGTTCCCAAAGCCAACCATTGAATACATGTAAGAGGGTGGGTGTGAAGAGTCACATCCCATAGTTATTGGGAGCATGGGGGATGAGTACAATCATCTTGGTGATGAGTGTAATTCAAGCAAGTAAGTTAAAGAGATGAAATTTGTATGGGTAGTTACAATAGTTTTAGACATACATGTTTGGCATGAACAACAAGTAAAGAACATGGGAGAAGATCTTTGGAGCTAGAGAAACCATGGAGGGAGAATTATAGAGCGTATTTGGAGCTAAATATTGAATATCTAGGTTGTCGGGCCTGAAGAGTGAACTCTTGTGTGAGTTGCATTGTAACATCAATTGATTGTTATTTTTTTCTGGGTAGTTTTCCTAGTAGTGAGCTCCCTAGAGTTTCCCAGTAGTGAGATTCTTGGTTACACATGACAGAGAGACCATGATAAATGAATGGGATACCCAATGGAGTGATATCATTGAAGGGGTACATTCCTTGTGTTGGACAGGTCAATTGCAAGAGAGCTGGTGGAAAATCGAGATAGGAAAATACCAATGAGTTGTGGGACTTTTTGAGTTGTGAGTGGACAATGAAAGACCACCCTCTTTTGTGGATTGCTAGCCCCATCTTGGGGGTGAATTTCTATTGATATTTGAAAAAATAATTGTATGGTGGGTGGAACTTATATCCCAAGTAGCTGGTTGCACAAACTTTTTCAAAAGATAAGAGTTTTATCTTGTTTCTGTGTTATATTTATGAGATCAATGGTTGTGCATTCACTCTGTGTTTAAAAAGGATTTATATGTTGTTATGTTGAATTGTTAAACTGCATTCATGTTGATTTTACCATGTTGTATATGCATTTAATTAATGGTAACAACAAATGGTTAAAAATGTATGTTTTCCTATAGTTAGTAAGCTACAGGAAATTAGTTAGCATACTTTTTTTAATTTATGTGTAATTCCACAAGTAATGGTCCTTAGATGGGTTGGGGAGAATTACAGAGATAACAAGGCACATATGTGGACTAATATCATTCAAATAGGTAGGGGCACCCTCATGAAGCAGTCAAAGTGGAAACTGTGACGATGTCGCATCCCTGTCATAGCCCAATTCACTGTCACGAATCCCAAAGCAATGACATGTATCCCAATGAAGTACATGAATCCCAAGGAAAATGGCATGGATCCCAATGTCAGTAGATATGAACAAATATTGATACATGGATCCCAACACAATGTCATTGATCCCAATGCAGTGTCACAGATCTCAAGACATGGTACAAGTTATTAAGTGATGCATACCAAGCATGTCTTCTAACAACTTCAAAACACAAGATGTTTTTTACAAATTGCCTAAGTTTTACAATGGGAGGAAACACATACCCCTTTTACATGTGACAATTCCTAAGACAAAATGTATTTTCTAGATCACAAGTGTCAAGGTTAGAGATAAGTGAAAAATGGTGGATAATTTATGGAAAGGAAAGGGAATTTCATGTAAATGCCTTCAAAGGCACATATGATGATAAAGGTACCTTTTTCTGGTCCAAGTAGCTTTCAAGAGATAGGAATCTTCATTATTTGTATATGTAAGCCTTCTAAGAGGGAGCCTCTACCTGTTGAAATATTGTAACTGCAAAGAGTATTCTATTTATTAATGATGTATTATTCATTAGATCAATCCCCTTTTGTGGATTGATCACGTCGGGTATTGTAAATGATCAAATCCTCTTTTGCGGATTGGTCAAACCTTAATTGTAATAGGCTAAATGAGAAGTCGGCCCCATAATATATTAAAAGTGGTTATAACCACCTAGAATGAGAAGTCGGTTCTGCCAGTGAAAAGACACCTCAGTTCAGCACCTGCTAGAATGTATAAATAAGAGAGGCTAGCGCCTCATTAGTTCACTCACTCACTTGTTCACCAGAGCGCAAGTTTGGAGCTGCAGTTGGAGAAGAAGGAAGAGAGAGAGAGGCACAATCTTGGGAGAGGACTTTATGTATTGTTTGAGTTATCTCTTGGCATTTTATTGGCTATCTATATTAAGGAAGTTTTTGTTGGGTTTTCTCCCCCATGAGGGTTTCCCAGGATAAATGATGTGTCTCTTGTGATTGTGTATTTCTCAGTGATCCTATCTATGCTATGGTTATCTAGTGAATTGAAAAGAAACCTAATAATAGCTTAAACCTTAACATGGTATCAGAGTTAAGCTGAAGAGAGCATCTTTCACAAGAAGAAGAAAAACATCACTGTTGTCATACATGCAAATTAGGGCTTTTTATTGAAGAATAATTTTAGCCCCAAAGCCATCTAGAAAAGTGCGCCCTTCCTCAAGGAACACTTTGGCATCATTAGCGCACCTTTTCAGTGGCAGGATCTCCCGGAAAGTGAAACCCTAGTTATCACCAGGTACTAGAAAACCAGAAGTACCAGAAGTACCAGAAAACCAGAAGCACTAGTACAAAAATCCGTTGATCAAGTTTGAAGGGGTAAAAGTTGGATTTTCTGAAATCTAACCACACCTGGCAACTCGCCTCAGCCAAGCGCACCTCTTGGTAAGTTCAAAATTCAATTTTGAGCATTGTCATTTTTTGGTCATTTTCCTAGCTCCAGGTAAAAGATGTTTGCAAGCACTAAGTTTGTTGAAAAGCTAGAAGGTGTGGAAAATTTCTGTGGTGGGAAGTATAGGATTGGACTCATTCTTGAAGAGAATGACCTAGCAAGATTCGTCAAAGAAGAGGTACCAGAACCCGTCGATGTTGTAGATAAAGCAAAGCACCAAAAGGATACAATTAGGGCTAAAAGAATCATTGAAGATTCTATCAAAGATCACTTGATTCCTCAAGTGTCTTCAAAGAAGACTCCAAAAGAAATTTTTGATGCCCTAACCAAATTATATGAAGGAAAGAACATAAATCGAAAGATGAATCTAAGAATTCAACTCAAGAATACAAGGATGCAGAAAAGAGAAACGATCCAGGAATATTTCTCAAGAATATCAGAATTCAAAGAATAGCTGGAAGCAATTGGAGATACTAGACGAATACGAACTCATAATGACAACCCTTAATGGTCTCACAAGACCTTGGGATGCATTCATCCAAACTATTTGTTCCAGAACATAGAAACTAAAATTTGACAGTCTTTGGGAAGAATGTATTCAAGAAGAACCAAGAGTAGCTAACCAAGAAGTTTTACTATCAAGATATGAAGATCAAGCCCTTGCCACTCACACTAAAGGAGGAAGAAAGAAGTCTTACTTCCAAAAAGAAACTCATAAAGAGTCTCAATCCCAAAACAAATTCATACATAAAGAATCTCAACCAAAGACATTCCAAAAGAAAGGACAAAGAAAAGAAAGATACTTCTCATATTAACAATGCTATCATTGTGACAAGATGGGACATATTGCAAGACATTGTCCATCTAGACAAGAAGAATACAAGAGGAAAAACAAGAGGCACCATGCCCATGCAGTTGAATATGAAGAGCCACCCACGAAGACGATAAAAGAATGAATTGAAGACTATGTCTTAATCTCGACCCTCTCAGGATCAGTATCACCTGGAGAGGACACTTGGCTCATTGATAGTGGTGCTTCCAAGCACATGACAGGCCAAAGAGATATTCTCTCTTTCCTTTCAGAAAATAAGTATTCTCAGAAAGTTACACTTGGATATGATTATCAATATCCTATCAACGGAGTAGGAGAATCAAACTACAAGCTTAATTCAATGACTCCAACGAAGATAAATGATGTACTCTATGTACCAGGTTTGACAAAGAAACTACTCTCCATATCAACTTTAGAAAATAAAGGCTTCAGAGTTGCCTTTATAGATGGAGAAGTTCTTATGTGGGCTAAAGGAAAAACCATGAAAGAATCAATCGTTATTGGGAAAGAAGAAGGTGGATTGTATAAGCTAAAGGGTCACTCAGAAGAAGCCATGGCCCACGCCATTGAGAATCCATGTGAACTTTGGCATATAAGATTATCCCACATCAACTACAAGGCATTACTGTATGTATGCAAGGCAGTCATAGGTCTACCATAACTCAAGGTTGACCATGAAGGCATGTGCAATGGATGTGCACAAGGGAAGAACATCAAGAACCCTTTTTCGAAGAGAGACAATAAAGCAGAAGGAGTCTTAGAACTCATTCACTCAGATGTGTGTGGCCCAATTCCATCATACTCCATCAATGGGTATGTATACTATGTATCTTTTATTGATGATTACTCTCGTAAAACCTGGGTTTTCCTTTTGAAATTAGTAAATTCAAGGAATTCAAAGCCTTGATAGAAAATCTTTCTGAAATAAAGATCAAGATACTCAGGTCAGATAATGGAGGAGAATACACCTCAAAATAATTTGTGAACTTTTGCAAAGATGTCAGGATCAAGAGGGAACTCACCACTCCCTACAATCCTCAACAAAATGGTGTAGCAGAAAGAAAGAACATAACTATAATGGAAGTAGTGAAGACCATGATCTATGATCAAAATATTCCAATGTGATTATGTGCAGAAGCAACAATATATATATATATATATATATATATATATATATATATATATATATATATATATATATATATATATATATATATATATACAAAAACGATTGTCCCATAATGCACTTGTGTTAAAGACCCTGGAAGAGATGTTCTCCGGAAAGAAGCCAGAAGTAAGACATCTCAAAATATTTGGCTGCCCAATATTTGTACATATTCCAAAAGAGAAGAGAAACAAGTTGGACCCTTAAGGAAAGAAGGGAATATTTGTTGGATATTATGAGGTCTCCAAGGCCTGATCAACAAGGATGTGACCTTTGATGAAGATGCAACATTCAACAAATCAAGAAGATGCCATCTTGAATAATTATATGAAGAGGAACCTGTGGCTCCCAGAGTTGCAGAACCAATGAGGGAAGTCATAGCTTCACCTGATGAGGAAATTCTAGAAGATCATGACATAGTATAATTTCAAGAACCTCCGCAGATGACGATCTCCCACAAGAGAAAGTCAACTTGGGCAAGGGAACTTATTCAAGATGGAGAGAAGTATGGTGTCCCCAAAGGAACCACGAGACAAGTAAAGAGACCTAAGCCATTCTCCAATTATATGGCTTTGATGTGTGATCTCTTAGAGAAGGAGCCTACCTACTTTGAAGAATCCATTCAGAAGAAAGAATGGGCAGATGCCATGATAGAAGAATACCAATCCATCATAAATAATGATGTATGGGAAATACTTCCCAGACCGAAGAGCAAGGATGTGGTATCTTCCAAATGGCTTTTCAAAATAAAACATGTTGTTGATGGAACTATTGGGAAGTACAAAGCAAGGTTTGTCGCTCGTGGTTTTTATCAAAAGGAAGGCATTAACTATGAAGAGACATTTTCACCTATAGCCATATACACTTTGATCAGAACCATCATAGCCCTTGCAGCTAAGATGAAGTGGAATTTACACCAGATGGACGTAAAGACAACTTTCCTAAATGGTGTCATTGAAGAAGAAGTGTATATAGAACAACCTCAAGGATTTGAATTTGAAGACAAGAAGACTCATGTCTGTAAGATGAAGAATGCTTTGTATGGATTGAAGCAAGATCCTAGAGCTTGGTATGGAAGGATTGACAGTTTTCTGACGAGCTTCGACTTTACCAAGAGTAAAGTTGATTCTAACCTCTACTTCAAGGTTATGAATGATGAGACGGTTATATTGATGTTGTATGTGGATGAATTATTCTTGATTGGAAAAGAAAATCTCATCATTGAAAGTAAGAAGAAGCTCGCTGCAGAATTTGAGATGAAAGACCTTGGCCTAATGCACTATTTATTAGGTCTTGAGCTATGGCAGAGTCCAGAAAGGATCTTCCTTAACCAAGGGAAGTATGCAGTTGAAATCCTGAAGAGATTTGATATGTTGGAATGCAAGTCCATGAATACACCCATGGAAACCAATTTGAAGCTCCTGGTCGACACTTTGTCAGAATTGATTGATGCTACACTGTATAGACAGATCATTGGATCACTGATGTATCTGACGAACACCAGACCAAATATTTGTTTTGCTGTGAACACCTTGAGTCAGTTTCTGGTAGAACCCATACATGTTCACCTAGTTGCTGCAAAACATGTGATGAGGTACCTTAAGGGTACAGTAGATTGTGGTCTCAGTTATGATGGAGATCATGACTTGAGACTGAGTGGGTACACTGATTCATATTGGGCTAGAAGTGTCTCTAACAGGAAGAGCACTTCAGGATGTTGTTTCAGTATGGGGTCAACCATGATCTCATGGCAGAGTAGGAAGCAATCAATCATTTCTCTCAGCACAACGAAAGCAGAATACATTGTTGCGTGTTCTTCCAGTTGTGAATCCATATGGCTTCGGAAGTTGTTGACAGGCTTATTCGACCTAGAGATGGAAGAAACCATGATCTTATGTGATAACCAGAGCTGCATAAAGATGACAGAGATCATGTATTTCATGAAAAGTAAAAACACATAGAGATCCGATATCACTACATATGTGACATGGTGTATAGATGAGCCATAAAGCTCCAATATGTTAGCACGGATGAATAGGCTGCTGATGTGTTGACCAAGCCTCTATCTTGTGTAAAGTTTGAGCACTTTCAAGATAATCTTGGTATAGTCCGAAAGAACATCACTTGAAAGGGGGAGTAGTGTTGTGTTTCCATCCTAGTGTTGTGATGTGTCAGCTTAATTGTTGTGATGATGTGCCAACTTAATTGTTGTGATGATGTGACAACTTAATTGCTATGATGATGTGCTAGGTTAATTGATATGATGATGTGTCAACTTAATTGTTGTGATGATGTGTCAGCCTCGTGTTGTGATGATGTGCCAAGCTCGTGCTGTGATGATGTGCCATCCTTGTGCTGTGATGATGTGACCAACCCCGTGCTGTGATGAAGATCTATTAGTTTTTATACTAATCCATGTTGATGCAGATGATGATACCATTCCATTCTTTGTTGAGAATGATGATATTGATGATGAGAAAAACTTTTGATGCTTTATAGATACGCCAGTCAGTGTTCCAAGATGTTGTTTATGATGATGCCCTCTCTCTCGCCTGATGTTGTTGTAGAATACCCTTCTTGTTAAGGGGGAGTGTTGAAATATTGTAACTGTAAAGAGTATTCTATTTATTATTGATGTATTATTCNGTGTTATATTTATGAGATCAATGGTTGTGCATTCACTCTGTGTTTAAAAAGGATTTATATGTTGTTATGTTGAATTGTTAAACTGCATTCATGTTGATTTTACCATGTTGTATATGCATTTAATTAATGGTAACAACAAATGGTTAAAAATGTATGTTTTCCTATAGTTAGTAAGCTACAGGAAATTAGTTAGCATACTTTTTTTAATTTATGTGTAATTCCACAAGTAATGGTCCTTAGATGGGTTGGGGAGAATTACAGAGATAACAAGGCACATATGTGGACTAATATCATTCAAATAGGTAGGGGCACCCTCATGAAGCAGTCAAAGTGGAAACTGTGACGATGTCGCATCCCTGTCATAGCCCAATTCACTGTCACGAATCCCAAAGCAATGACATGTATCCCAATGAAGTACATGAATCCCAAGGAAAATGGCATGGATCCCAATGTCAGTAGATATGAACAAATATTGATACATGGATCCCAACACAATGTCATTGATCCCAATGCAGTGTCACAGATCTCAAGACATGGTACAAGTTATTAAGTGATGCATACCAAGCATGTCTTCTAACAACTTCAAAACACAAGATGTTTTTTACAAATTGCCTAAGTTTTACAATGGGAGGAAACACATACCCCTTTTACATGTGACAATTCCTAAGACAAAATGTATTTTCTAGATCACAAGTGTCAAGGTTAGAGATAAGTGAAAAATGGTGGATAATTTATGGAAAGGAAAGGGAATTTCATGTAAATGCCTTCAAAGGCACATATGATGATAAAGGTACCTTTTTCTGGTCCAAGTAGCTTTCAAGAGATAGGAATCTTCATTATTTGTATATGTAAGCCTTCTAAGAGGGAGCCTCTACCTGTTGAAATATTGTAACTGTAAAGAGTATTATATTTATTATTGATGCATTATTCATTAGATCAATCCCCTTTTGTGGATTGATCACGTCGGGTATTGTAAATGACCAAATCCTCTTTTGCGGATTGGTCAAACCTTAATTGTAATAGGCTAAATGAGAAGTCGGCCCCATAATATATTAAAAGTGGTTATAAGCACCTAGAATGAGAAGTCGGCTCTGCCAGTGAAAAGACACCTCAGTTCAACGCCTTCTAGATTGTATAAATAAGAGAGGTTAACACCTCATTTGTTCACTCACTCACTTGTTCACCAGAGCGCAAGTTTGGAGCTGCAGTTGGAGAAGAAGGAAGAGAGAGAGAAGCACAATCTTGGGAGAGGACTTTCTGTATTGTTTGAGTTATCTCTTGGCATTTTATTGGCTATCTATATTAAGGAAGTTTTTGTTGGGTTTTCTCCCCCATGAGGGTTTCCCAGAATAAATGATGTGTCTCTTGTGATTGTGTATTTCTTAGTGATCCTATCTATGCTATAGTTATCTAGTGAATTGAAAAGAAACCTAATAATAGCTTAAACCTTAACATGGTATCAGAGATAAGCTGAAGAAAACATCTTTCACAAGAAGAAGAAAAACATCACTATTGTCGTACATGCAAATTAGGGATTTTTATTGAAGAAGAATTTTAGCCCCAAAGCCATCTAGAAAAGTGTGCCCTTCCTCAAGGAACACTTTGGCATCATCAACGCACCTTTTCAGTGGCTTGATCTCCCGGAAAGTGAAACCCTAGTTTTCACCAAGTACTAGAAAACCAGAAGTACCAGAGTACCAGAAGTACCAGAAGTACCAGAGTACCAGAAAACCAGAAGCACTAGTACAAAAATCCATTGAACAAGTTTGAAGGGGTAAAAGTTGGATTTTCTGAAATCTAACCACACCAGGCTACTCGCCTCAGCCAAGCGCACCTCCTGGTAAGTTCAAAATTCAATTTTGAGCATTGTCATTTTTTGGTCATTTTCCTAGCTCCAGGTAAAAGATGTTTGCAAGCACTAAGTTTGTTGAAAAGCTAGAAGGTGTGGAAAATTTCTGTGGTGGGAAGTATAGGATTGGACTCATTCTTGAAGAGAATGACCTAGCAAGATTCGTCAAAGAAGAGGTACCAGAACCCGTCGATGTTGTAGATAAAGCAAAGCACCAAAAGGATACAATTAGGGCTAAAAGAATCATTGAAGATTCTATCAAAGATCACTTGATTCCTCAAGTGTCTTCAAAGAAGACTCCAAAAGAAATTTTTGATGCCCTAACCAAATTATATGAAGGAAAGAACATAAATCGAAAGATGAATCTAAGAATTCAACTCAAGAATACAAGGATGCAGAAAAGAGAAACGATCCAGGAATATTTCTCAAGAATATCAGAATTCAAAGAATAGCTGGAAGCAATTGGAGATACTAGACGAATACGAACTCATAATGACAACCCTTAATGGTCTCACAAGACCTTGGGATGCATTCATCCAAACTATTTGTTCCAGAACATAGAAACTAAAATTTGACAGTCTTTGGGAAGAATGTATTCAAGAAGAACCAAGAGTAGCTAACCAAGAAGTTTTACTATCAAGATATGAAGATCAAGCCCTTGCCACTCACACTAAAGGAGGAAGAAAGAAGTCTTACTTCCAAAAAGAAACTCATAAAGAGTCTCAATCCCAAAACAAATTCATACATAAAGAATCTCAACCAAAGACATTCCAAAAGAAAGGACAAAGAAAAGAAAGATACTTCTCATATTAACAATGCTATCATTGTGACAAGATGGGACATATTGCAAGACATTGTCCATCTAGACAAGAAGAATACAAGAGGAAAAACAAGAGGCACCATGCCCATGCAGTTGAATATGAAGAGCCACCCACGAAGACGATAAAAGAATGAATTGAAGACTATGTCTTAATCTCGACCCTCTCAGGATCAGTATCACCTGGAGAGGACACTTGGCTCATTGATAGTGGTGCTTCCAAGCACATGACAGGCCAAAGAGATATTCTCTCTTTCCTTTCAGAAAATAAGTATTCTCAGAAAGTTACACTTGGATATGATTATCAATATCCTATCAACGGAGTAGGAGAATCAAACTACAAGCTTAATTCAATGACTCCAACGAAGATAAATGATGTACTCTATGTACCAGGTTTGACAAAGAAACTACTCTCCATATCAACTTTAGAAAATAAAGGCTTCAGAGTTGCCTTTATAGATGGAGAAGTTCTTATGTGGGCTAAAGGAAAAACCATGAAAGAATCAATCGTTATTGGGAAAGAAGAAGGTGGATTGTATAAGCTAAAGGGTCACTCAGAAGAAGCCATGGCCCACGCCATTGAGAATCCATGTGAACTTTGGCATATAAGATTATCCCACATCAACTACAAGGCATTACTGTATGTATGCAAGGCAGTCATAGGTCTACCATAACTCAAGGTTGACCATGAAGGCATGTGCAATGGATGTGCACAAGGGAAGAACATCAAGAACCCTTTTTCGAAGAGAGACAATAAAGCAGAAGGAGTCTTAGAACTCATTCACTCAGATGTGTGTGGCCCAATTCCATCATACTCCATCAATGGGTATGTATACTATGTATCTTTTATTGATGATTACTCTCGTAAAACCTGGGTTTTCCTTTTGAAATTAGTAAATTCAAGGAATTCAAAGCCTTGATAGAAAATCTTTCTGAAATAAAGATCAAGATACTCAGGTCAGATAATGGAGGAGAATACACCTCAAAATAATTTGTGAACTTTTGCAAAGATGTCAGGATCAAGAGGGAACTCACCACTCCCTACAATCCTCAACAAAATGGTGTAGCAGAAAGAAAGAACATAACTATAATGGAAGTAGTGAAGACCATGATCTATGATCAAAATATTCCAATGTGATTATGTGCAGAAGCAACAATATATATATATATATATATATATATATATATATATATATATATATATATATATATATATATATATATATATATATATACAAAAACGATTGTCCCATAATGCACTTGTGTTAAAGACCCTGGAAGAGATGTTCTCCGGAAAGAAGCCAGAAGTAAGACATCTCAAAATATTTGGCTGCCCAATATTTGTACATATTCCAAAAGAGAAGAGAAACAAGTTGGACCCTTAAGGAAAGAAGGGAATATTTGTTGGATATTATGAGGTCTCCAAGGCCTGATCAACAAGGATGTGACCTTTGATGAAGATGCAACATTCAACAAATCAAGAAGATGCCATCTTGAATAATTATATGAAGAGGAACCTGTGGCTCCCAGAGTTGCAGAACCAATGAGGGAAGTCATAGCTTCACCTGATGAGGAAATTCTAGAAGATCATGACATAGTATAATTTCAAGAACCTCCGCAGATGACGATCTCCCACAAGAGAAAGTCAACTTGGGCAAGGGAACTTATTCAAGATGGAGAGAAGTATGGTGTCCCCAAAGGAACCACGAGACAAGTAAAGAGACCTAAGCCATTCTCCAATTATATGGCTTTGATGTGTGATCTCTTAGAGAAGGAGCCTACCTACTTTGAAGAATCCATTCAGAAGAAAGAATGGGCAGATGCCATGATAGAAGAATACCAATCCATCATAAATAATGATGTATGGGAAATACTTCCCAGACCGAAGAGCAAGGATGTGGTATCTTCCAAATGGCTTTTCAAAATAAAACATGTTGTTGATGGAACTATTGGGAAGTACAAAGCAAGGTTTGTCGCTCGTGGTTTTTATCAAAAGGAAGGCATTAACTATGAAGAGACATTTTCACCTATAGCCATATACACTTTGATCAGAACCATCATAGCCCTTGCAGCTAAGATGAAGTGGAATTTACACCAGATGGACGTAAAGACAACTTTCCTAAATGGTGTCATTGAAGAAGAAGTGTATATAGAACAACCTCAAGGATTTGAATTTGAAGACAAGAAGACTCATGTCTGTAAGATGAAGAATGCTTTGTATGGATTGAAGCAAGATCCTAGAGCTTGGTATGGAAGGATTGACAGTTTTCTGACGAGCTTCGACTTTACCAAGAGTAAAGTTGATTCTAACCTCTACTTCAAGGTTATGAATGATGAGACGGTTATATTGATGTTGTATGTGGATGAATTATTCTTGATTGGAAAAGAAAATCTCATCATTGAAAGTAAGAAGAAGCTCGCTGCAGAATTTGAGATGAAAGACCTTGGCCTAATGCACTATTTATTAGGTCTTGAGCTATGGCAGAGTCCAGAAAGGATCTTCCTTAACCAAGGGAAGTATGCAGTTGAAATCCTGAAGAGATTTGATATGTTGGAATGCAAGTCCATGAATACACCCATGGAAACCAATTTGAAGCTCCTGGTCGACACTTTGTCAGAATTGATTGATGCTACACTGTATAGACAGATCATTGGATCACTGATGTATCTGACGAACACCAGACCAAATATTTGTTTTGCTGTGAACACCTTGAGTCAGTTTCTGGTAGAACCCATACATGTTCACCTAGTTGCTGCAAAACATGTGATGAGGTACCTTAAGGGTACAGTAGATTGTGGTCTCAGTTATGATGGAGATCATGACTTGAGACTGAGTGGGTACACTGATTCATATTGGGCTAGAAGTGTCTCTAACAGGAAGAGCACTTCAGGATGTTGTTTCAGTATGGGGTCAACCATGATCTCATGGCAGAGTAGGAAGCAATCAATCATTTCTCTCAGCACAACGAAAGCAGAATACATTGTTGCGTGTTCTTCCAGTTGTGAATCCATATGGCTTCGGAAGTTGTTGACAGGCTTATTCGACCTAGAGATGGAAGAAACCATGATCTTATGTGATAACCAGAGCTGCATAAAGATGACAGAGATCATGTATTTCATGAAAAGTAAAAACACATAGAGATCCGATATCACTACATATGTGACATGGTGTATAGATGAGCCATAAAGCTCCAATATGTTAGCACGGATGAATAGGCTGCTGATGTGTTGACCAAGCCTCTATCTTGTGTAAAGTTTGAGCACTTTCAAGATAATCTTGGTATAGTCCGAAAGAACATCACTTGAAAGGGGGAGTAGTGTTGTGTTTCCATCCTAGTGTTGTGATGTGTCAGCTTAATTGTTGTGATGATGTGCCAACTTAATTGTTGTGATGATGTGACAACTTAATTGCTATGATGATGTGCTAGGTTAATTGATATGATGATGTGTCAACTTAATTGTTGTGATGATGTGTCAGCCTCGTGTTGTGATGATGTGCCAAGCTCGTGCTGTGATGATGTGCCATCCTTGTGCTGTGATGATGTGACCAACCCCGTGCTGTGATGAAGATCTATTAGTTTTTATACTAATCCATGTTGATGCAGATGATGATACCATTCCATTCTTTGTTGAGAATGATGATATTGATGATGAGAAAAACTTTTGATGCTTTATAGATACGCCAGTCAGTGTTCCAAGATGTTGTTTATGATGATGCCCTCTCTCTCGCCTGATGTTGTTGTAGAATACCCTTCTTGTTAAGGGGGAGTGTTGAAATATTGTAACTGTAAAGAGTATTCTATTTATTATTGATGTATTATTCATTAGATCAATTCCCTTTTGTGGATTGATCATGTCAGGTATTGTAAATGACCAAATCCCCTTTTGCGGATTGGTCAAACCCTAATTGTAATAGGCTAAATGGGAAGTTGGCCCCAAAATATATTAAAAGTGGTTATAACCACCCTGAATGAGAAGTCAGCCCTACTAGTGAAAAGACACCTTAGTTGAGTGCCTGCCAGATTGTATAAATAAGAGAGGCTAGCACCTCATTTGTTCACTCACTCACTTGTTCATCAGAGTGCAAGTTTGGAGTTACAGTTGGAGAAGAAGGAAGAGAGAGAGAGGCACATTCTTGGGAGAGAGATTTATGTATTGTTTGAGTTATCTATTGGCATTGCATTGGCTATCTATATTAAGGAAGTTTTTGCTAAGTTTTCTCCCCCATGAGGGTTTCCCAGGATAAATGATGTGTCTCTTGTGATTGTGTATTTCTCAATAATCCTATCTATGCTATGATTATCTAGTGAATTGAAAAGAAACCTAATAATAGTTTAAACCTTAACACTACCTAGAGTTTCCACCTTGACACTTTATTTATTTCCCCTTTTACATTTTTCTTTGATTTTTCTAGTCTTTTTTTTAGATAGACATTTTTAGCATGAGACTTCGAGGTGTAGGCCTTTTTAATGAGGTGGCATAGCTCCATTTTTTGTTTTATTTTATTTTATCTTTCTTCACCTCTAACCTTTTTGGATTTATTTAACTTATGCTTACATTATTTTTCCATTTTCCTTAGGCTAGACCTTGTTGGTTGACATTTGATATGTCAAACATGAGCAGGGGATTATTTTTTTTATGAATGATGTGGAAGTGAGAATGGAAAATGGAAAATGTCAACTATGATTTAGGAGATGAAGTACGCTAACCCAACCTGATCACTAGTAGTATGATTAAACACAGGTTTTGACGACACTTATTTAAAGATATTTGTGTCCCCCCCATGGTACTATAAGGAAAAAAGTAAAATCATTAGTGTTATGAAGCGTTATTGGATCATACTTTAATGTTATCACTTCCACACCAAGATTAGAAATTATAGCACCATGTCTAAGTAGCAAACCCACACAATGGGAATGTAACCATGAAAACATAGTGCATATGTCAACTGAAGTGTGAGGCTAGATATAACCA
>JZKD02S2247914.1:0-12557 GCA_000966675.3 Picea glauca
CCCCTCCTCCTATTAGAATTACTGATTTTGAAAAAAGGGAAACTTATGTTTCGTTAAGCCTTGTAGATTTTTCTCCTAATCCTCTATTGTTTCCTTTTACTCCTAGAAGCTCAGTTCCAGTATCCCCTGTTTGAAATCCATCCCCTCCTGGTTCTCCTCCACTTATCATCACTATGGCAAGTGCTAATCCCCCTAGAAATAGAATCGATTCCATAGTGGCTGCTAGATATGCTCCTCTAGTCTTACCTCAGCCCATGAACGCTCTTCCTGTTGGATATTACCTAAAGTATATGCACAAATTCACTTGAGAGGGAGACATAACTACTGAAGAATGCCTTGCTGCCTTTTACAGTTATGCATAAAATCTGAATATTGAAAACGAAGAGGTGTGGATGAGAGTCTTTGTCCAGAGCCTCTATGTTAAGGTTAGAAAATGGTTTAGAGGGTTGACCCTTGGATACATTTCTAGGATTGAGGCTTTAGATGATGTTTTCTTGAGACAATGGGGGGATACAAAAGATTTTATGTATTATATCACAGAGTTTGGGTCCCTTAAGAGAAAGGAGGGAGAATCTTTTTCTTACTTCTCCAAAAGATTCAACAAAATGTACAATAATATCCCTGCCGAGATAAATCCTACAAAAGCCTATGCCAAAATCACTTATGCTAGTGTTTTTTACCCAAATTTCTACCTCTTCTTAAGAGAAAAAAGAGATACTTCCTTGGCTCATATGAAAGATTCATCCCTAGAAGTAGTGTTGGCAGTTGACAGACTCTTAAATAAATCTAACAGAGAAAGAGGAAGGGGGAGATCTGAGGCCTCAACCTCTCATTCTTTTGCCTCCCACCCTCAAGTGGATGAATTGAACAAGATGGTGAAAACCTTGTCTGCATATATGGAGAAGATGAAATTTGAACGGAAACAAGGCTATAAATTTGCCCAAAATGCTGAAATCATAGGCAACTTTAGAAGTAGAGATTGGGATGATAAAAAAATCCAA
The DNA here is from genome assembly GCA_000966675.3 of Picea glauca. Classification (NCBI taxonomy): domain Eukaryota; kingdom Viridiplantae; phylum Streptophyta; class Pinopsida; order Pinales; family Pinaceae; genus Picea; species Picea glauca. Next base: position 1,002 of record JZKD02S2247914.1, read on the forward strand.
ATCCCTCTCCAAAATAACCTTATGGATGATGAAGAAGGGGAGGAGGAAGAGCTTGATCCTAAAATTCATTGTCTTGGAGACACCTCCCCTTTTCCCCATTTGACCCAATATTCATATGAGGAGTCCCTCATGTACAACCAAATAAATGAGTTGAGTAAGGGGGAAATGACCAATAATAGTCCAAATAAATATAACCTCAAGTATAATAAGAGAGAAGGGAAGTATGACATCCCTAATTAGCCTTACAAAATAGAGAAGCCTACTAAAGATGCAACAAACAAAAACAAAGAAAATAAATCTTAGAACCCCTCACCAATAGCCAAAGACACTATCCTACAAGTGAGAGAAGTTCTAAAGCCCCCTTCCTCCTTTATCTTTGAGCATGAAATTCAAAAAATTAGGATTCATGTGCCCCTCTCAAAGCTAGTCAAGAACAGAGTTTTAAAACAATCCCTCTCTAAGTTGTTGCAATCTGAGACATCTCCTCATCCCACTGACTCGATAAACTTCCAAGACAAAAATCCAATGGTCATATTAGGTCCTATGGTGGAAGATAAAGATGATTCATCCCCTCCCTTCTATACAACATTGAACATACATGACAAGGTGTTGCATAACTATTTGATGGACTCAGGGGAATCTCATAATATCATGCCCAAAATTGTCATGGAAGAGATTGGATTAGAAATCACAAATACTTATCATGATTTATATTCTTTTGATTCAATGAGGGTGCAATGTCTTGGGATCATCAAATATCTAGTTTTGACCTTGTTTCAGCTGCCCATGAAAAGTGTGTTCGTGGATATTGTAGTGGCTGATGTCCCCCCAAAGTTTGGCATTGTATTGTTAAGATCTTGGATAAAACTACTTGGTGGAACATTACAGATGGACCTCACATATGCTACCATTCCAGTCTTTGGAGGGTAGCATAGAAGACTGTACAAAGAGGCTCAGTTGGCATACATTATCAGTCATGAGGTAGACCCCATGAATCATCCTATCTTTTCTCTTGACACATATTTGGGATCTAGTTTTTTGCAACTCACCGATGATCCTGAATCCCCTCTGGAAATAAAAAGGTGGCCTGCTACTTTTTGTGAAAATTTCCCTTCTATCACCTCTGTGTGGAAAATTTTCTTCGACGGAGCCTCTTTTAAGGAAGGTGTTGGTGTTGGAGTGGTTCTTGTTTCCCGTACTCAAGAGACTATAGCTCTGTCCTACAAGTTAGAATTAAAATATACCAATAATGTGCAATAGTATGAATCTCTCGTCTTAGGTTTGAGGGCAGCAAAAAACAAGGGAATTGAAGAGATATCAGTATTTGGGGATGCTAAGTTAATTTTCCATCAAGTCAGAAATATTTACCAATATAAGCACCCTAGACTAAGAAGTTATAGAAATGAAGCGTGGGACCTTATTGAATTTTTTTTCCTACGTTTCAACATTTCATTTATTCCAAGAGAAGACAACATCATGGTTGATTCTCTGGCTATTTCAACAAGAAATTTCAGAGTCCCTTTGCCACCAAAGATCAAGTATGATGTAGAAGTAAATTACAAACCTTCTATACCTAACAATGTCAAGCATTGGAAAGTATTTGAGGATGATATTGACATCAGAATATTCCTTAAGACTATTGATGAGTTTTTTGCACTACATATTTATCAATATCAGGATTTTGAAAGTAATCCTCACGATGATGTTTTCCTGAAAAAAATCGCTAATCACCATATTGTTCATTTGCCTAGAAATCACATTCCGAAGTGACTCGTTCCTTTGGAAATACTATTTCAAAGAAATGATGTGGCATTGAAATTTAAAGGATCGTATGATGATGCTGATGTAAGTGAATGCAACAATGGTACAGAGGAGGATCCAAAGATTGTCAAGTTGTCAAGAAACTTGTCAAGGGAGTAGAGAGTCGAGTATGCTGAGCTATTAAAATAATTTTCGGATGTGTTTTCTTAGACCTATGAATACCTCAGAACATACAACACATTTGTCATTGAGCATAAGATCCCATTAAAATAGGAGGCCAAACCATTTAGGCAGAAATTAAGACAAATAAATCCTATTATGTTGCCTATTATGGAAAGGGGGGTAAAGAAGTTGTTGGATTCCCAAATCATTGTCCCTTTGAGAAATTCTAAATGGGTTTCCAACTTGGTTCCAGTAAGGAAAAAGAACGGAGAAATCAGACTATGTGTTGATTTCAGGAATCTGAATAGAAGTTCTAAAAAGGATAATTACCCTTTACCAAAGATGGACTACATATTGCAGAGGGTGACAAGAGAATCCAAGATATCAATGATTGATGGATTTTCTAGCTACAATCAGATCTTTGTCTTGGCTGAAGACAGAGAAAATACAACCTTCACAACTCCCTGGTGAACATTCATGTATGCCAAAATGCCTGTTGGATTGATGAACATAGGAGAAACCTTCCAACGAGCCATGGACATCTCCTTCATTGGAGAAAGAGATAAATTTTTGGTCATCTATCTGGATGACATAACAATCTTCTCCAAATCTGATAAAGAACATTGTCAACATCTAAGAAAGGTATTCTCAAAATGAAGAAGGTTCAATGTCTCCCTAAATCCAAAGAAGTCTTTATTTTCCATGCAGGAAGGAAAATTGTTGGGACACATTGTATTAGCCGAGGGGGTCAGGATTGATTCAAGCAGGGTAGAAGTTATTCAGGCCTTATCACTTCCCAAATCCAAGAAAGAAGGTCAGTCCTTCCTGGGAAAAATCAATTTTCTGAGAAGGTTTGTTTCAGATTTTATTGAATTGGTGAAGCATATCATATCCATGCTCAGGAAGGGAATCGAAGTAAAATGGATTGCTAAGTCTAGAGAATTCTTCAACCAAATCAAGAAGGCACTGACTGAAGCACCTATGCTAATCATTCCTGATTATTCCAAGGATTTTTTTATTTTTTCCTTTGCTTCCTTTGACATAGTGGTCGTTGTTTTACTACAAAATAATGATGCGGGGCTAGAGAAACCTATTTATTTTTTCAGTAGAACACTAAGAGACATAGAAGTCATATATGACATCATGGATAACCAGGCCTATGCCTTGGTTAAATCCCTCAAGTATTTCAGATTCTATTTTCTGCATTCGAAGATCATTTCATATGTTCCTTCAGCTTTTGTGAAGGACATCCTCATCCATCCTGACATAGACGGGAGGATAAGAAAGTGGATTGCCAGAATCCTTGAATTTGATTTGGAAATAAAACCCACCAAGCTATTTAAAGGCCAAGGTTTAGCCAAGATGTTGGTTGAGTCTAATTGTAAATATTTGGAGGTTAACTTCATCAATGCTTTCTCAGAAAATTAGTAGGCTAAAGTGTCTGATAAAATCCCTCAAGATACCCCCCCATCGACAAAATGCACTTGGTACAAAGATATTATATTTTTTTTGCAAATGTTGCGACCTCTATATGGAATGGGGAAAAGAAAGGCAAGATATTTAAAGCTCAAAGAGATTAGATATTGCCTCATTGATAAAATTTTATATTGGAAATATCCTCTAGGAGTGTTGTTGAGATATCTAAAGCCACAAGAGTCCCAAAATATCATGTCTAATTTTCATGACAATTTGTGTGGGGGACATCATTTCCGGAGAGCCACAACCTACAAGATTCACAAAGCTGACAATTTTTGGTCGAGCCTGTTCATTGATGTTTGTGAAAAGATCAGGGCTTGTGTTTGGTGTCAACAATTCTCTGGAAAGAAGCAGCTGAAGTCTTTTCCGAAGCCAGTGGTAGCTTCGGGATCCTTTCAGCAGTGGGGCCTGGATTTTATTGGGGAAATTCAGCCTTCTTCAATTGGTAAGCACAGGTGGATCCTTACTACGACAGATTATTTTACCAAGTGGATAGAGGTTGTCCCCACAAGTAGTGCTTCTCATAAGGTGATCATTAGTTTTCTAGAGGATATTATAGTAATTTTTGGTTGTNAGGAAACTTTAGAAGTAGAGATAGGGATGATAAAAAAATACAAATCCCTCTCCAAAATAACCTTATGGCTGATGAAGAAGGGGAGGAGGAAGAGCTTGATCCTAAAATTCATTGTCTTGGAGACACCTCCCCTTTTCCCCATTTGACCCAATCTTCATATGAGGAGTCCCTCATGTACAACCAAATAAATGAGTTGAGTAAGGGGGAAATGACTAATAATAGTCCAAATAAATATAACCTCAAGTATAAGAAGAGAGAAGGGAAGTATGACATCCCTGATCAGCCTTACAAAGTAGAGAAGCCTACTAAAGATGCAACAAACAAAAACAAAGAAAATAAATCTTAGAACCCTTCACCAATAGCCAAAGACACTATCTTAGAAGTGAGAGAAGTTCTAAAGCCCCCTTCCTCCTTTATCTTTGAGCATGAAATTCAAAAAATTAGGATTCATGTGCCCCTCTCAAAGCTAGTCAAGAACAGAGTTTTTAAAAAATCCCTCTCTAAGTTGTTGCAATCTGAGACATCTCCTCATCCCACTGACTCGATAAACTTCCAAGACAAAAATCCAATGGTCATATTAGGTCCTATGGTGGAAGATAAAGATGATTCATCCCCTCCCTTCTATACAACATTGAACATACATGACAAGGTGTTGCATAACTATTTGATGGACTCAGGGGAATCTCATAATATCATGCCCAAAATTGTCATGGAAGAGATTGGATTAGAAATCACAAATACTTATCATGATTTATATTCTTTTGATTCAATGAGGGTGCAATGTCTTGGGATCATCAAATATCTAGTTTTGACCTTGTTTCAGCTGCCCATGAAAAGTGTGTTCGTGGATATTGTAGTGGCTGATGTCCCCCCAAAGTTTGGCATTGTATTGTTAAGATCTTGGATAAAACTACTTGGTGGAACATTACAGATGGACCTCACATATGCTACCATTCCAGTCTTTGGAGGGTAGCATAGAAGACTGTACAAAGAGGCTCAGTTGGCATACATTATCAGTCATGAGGTAGACCCCATGAATCATCCTATCTTTTCTCTTGACACATATTTGGGATCTAGTTTTTTGCAACTCACCGATGATCCTGAATCCCCTCTGGAAATAAAAAGGTGGCCTGCTACTTTTTGTGAAAATTTCCCTTCTATCACCTCTGTGTGGAAAATTTTCTTCGACGGAGCCTCTTTTAAGGAAGGTGTTGGTGTTGGAGTGGTTCTTGTTTCCCGTACTCAAGAGACTATAGCTCTGTCCTACAAGTTAGAATTAAAATATACCAATAATGTGCAATAGTATGAATCTCTCGTCTTAGGTTTGAGGGCAGCAAAAAACAAGGGAATTGAAGAGATATCAGTATTTGGGGATGCTAAGTTAATTTTCCATCAAGTCAGAAATATTTACCAATATAAGCACCCTAGACTAAGAAGTTATAGAAATGAAGCGTGGGACCTTATTGAATTTTTTTTCCTACGTTTCAACATTTCATTTATTCCAAGAGAAGACAACATCATGGTTGATTCTCTGGCTATTTCAACAAGAAATTTCAGAGTCCCTTTGCCACCAAAGATCAAGTATGATGTAGAAGTAAATTACAAACCTTCTATACCTAACAATGTCAAGCATTGGAAAGTATTTGAGGATGATATTGACATCAGAATATTCCTTAAGACTATTGATGAGTTTTTTGCACTACATATTTATCAATATCAGGATTTTGAAAGTAATCCTCACGATGATGTTTTCCTGAAAAAAATCGCTAATCACCATATTGTTCATTTGCCTAGAAATCACATTCCGAAGTGACTCGTTCCTTTGGAAATACTATTTCAAAGAAATGATGTGGCATTGAAATTTAAAGGATCGTATGATGATGCTGATGTAAGTGAATGCAACAATGGTACAGAGGAGGATCCAAAGATTGTCAAGTTGTCAAGAAACTTGTCAAGGGAGTAGAGAGTCGAGTATGCTGAGCTATTAAAATAATTTTCGGATGTGTTTTCTTAGACCTATGAATACCTCAGAACATACAACACATTTGTCATTGAGCATAAGATCCCATTAAAATAGGAGGCCAAACCATTTAGGCAGAAATTAAGACAAATAAATCCTATTATGTTGCCTATTATGGAAAGGGGGGTAAAGAAGTTGTTGGATTCCCAAATCATTGTCCCTTTGAGAAATTCTAAATGGGTTTCCAACTTGGTTCCAGTAAGGAAAAAGAACGGAGAAATCAGACTATGTGTTGATTTCAGGAATCTGAATAGAAGTTCTAAAAAGGATAATTACCCTTTACCAAAGATGGACTACATATTGCAGAGGGTGACAAGAGAATCCAAGATATCAATGATTGATGGATTTTCTAGCTACAATCAGATCTTTGTCTTGGCTGAAGACAGAGAAAATACAACCTTCACAACTCCCTGGTGAACATTCATGTATGCCAAAATGCCTGTTGGATTGATGAACATAGGAGAAACCTTCCAACGAGCCATGGACATCTCCTTCATTGGAGAAAGAGATAAATTTTTGGTCATCTATCTGGATGACATAACAATCTTCTCCAAATCTGATAAAGAACATTGTCAACATCTAAGAAAGGTATTCTCAAAATGAAGAAGGTTCAATGTCTCCCTAAATCCAAAGAAGTCTTTATTTTCCATGCAGGAAGGAAAATTGTTGGGACACATTGTATTAGCCGAGGGGGTCAGGATTGATTCAAGCAGGGTAGAAGTTATTCAGGCCTTATCACTTCCCAAATCCAAGAAAGAAGGTCAGTCCTTCCTGGGAAAAATCAATTTTCTGAGAAGGTTTGTTTCAGATTTTATTGAATTGGTGAAGCATATCATATCCATGCTCAGGAAGGGAATCGAAGTAAAATGGATTGCTAAGTCTAGAGAATTCTTCAACCAAATCAAGAAGGCACTGACTGAAGCACCTATGCTAATCATTCCTGATTATTCCAAGGATTTTTTTATTTTTTCCTTTGCTTCCTTTGACATAGTGGTCGTTGTTTTACTACAAAATAATGATGCGGGGCTAGAGAAACCTATTTATTTTTTCAGTAGAACACTAAGAGACATAGAAGTCATATATGACATCATGGATAACCAGGCCTATGCCTTGGTTAAATCCCTCAAGTATTTCAGATTCTATTTTCTGCATTCGAAGATCATTTCATATGTTCCTTCAGCTTTTGTGAAGGACATCCTCATCCATCCTGACATAGACGGGAGGATAAGAAAGTGGATTGCCAGAATCCTTGAATTTGATTTGGAAATAAAACCCACCAAGCTATTTAAAGGCCAAGGTTTAGCCAAGATGTTGGTTGAGTCTAATTGTAAATATTTGGAGGTTAACTTCATCAATGCTTTCTCAGAAAATTAGTAGGCTAAAGTGTCTGATAAAATCCCTCAAGATACCCCCCCATCGACAAAATGCACTTGGTACAAAGATATTATATTTTTTTTGCAAATGTTGCGACCTCTATATGGAATGGGGAAAAGAAAGGCAAGATATTTAAAGCTCAAAGAGATTAGATATTGCCTCATTGATAAAATTTTATATTGGAAATATCCTCTAGGAGTGTTGTTGAGATATCTAAAGCCACAAGAGTCCCAAAATATCATGTCTAATTTTCATGACAATTTGTGTGGGGGACATCATTTCCGGAGAGCCACAACCTACAAGATTCACAAAGCTGACAATTTTTGGTCGAGCCTGTTCATTGATGTTTGTGAAAAGATCAGGGCTTGTGTTTGGTGTCAACAATTCTCTGGAAAGAAGCAGCTGAAGTCTTTTCCGAAGCCAGTGGTAGCTTCGGGATCCTTTCAGCAGTGGGGCCTGGATTTTATTGGGGAAATTCAGCCTTCTTCAATTGGTAAGCACAGGTGGATCCTTACTACGACAGATTATTTTACCAAGTGGATAGAGGTTGTCCCCACAAGTAGTGCTTCTCATAAGGTGATCATTAGTTTTCTAGAGGATATTATAGTAATTTTTGGTTGTCCAAATAGAATCATCATTGATAATGTTGCATCCTTCAAAGTCGAACCATTGATCAAGTTTTGTGAGTAGTTCAAAATTTCATTGATCCACTCTACCCATTACTATCTGCAAGGAAATGGATTAGCACAGTCCTCTAACAAAATCCTGATAAAGATCATCAAAATACTATTATAAGACAACAAGAAAGCATGGGATTCAAATCTTAAGTTTTCTCTATGGGTTGATAGGGTGACAATAAAGAGGTCCCTGGGAAACTCCCCTTTCTAGCTTGCATATAGGACTGAAGCAGTTTTTCCTTCTCAGCTCACCCTGCCGGTGGAAAATTTATTCCAAGACTTCCAGGAAGAACCTGATGACATGATTAGGAGAATGCATCAACTGGTCGAATTGCAACAGGAAAGGGAGCAACTACTAGACAAAGTGCATGAACATCAACAGAAGATCAATAAATCCTTTGACAGAAAGGCGATAAAAGAGGATTTCTAGCTGGAAGATCTAATACTCAAATGGGATGCACCTAGGCAGGAAAAAGGAAAACATGGAAAATTTGAAGCCCTTTGGATCGATCCCTTCAATATTTCTGAAGAATTTCCAAACAACACTTACCGGTTGCAGAATTTGGAGGGTGATGAAGTTTTGGGTGGCCCTGTAAATGGTCACTTCCTGAAAAAAAAATTTGTTTGAAGCCGCATCATGTCCCACCATTGTAAATATTGTTCCTATTTTATGTTTATTTTGGTTTTAGTAGGATACTCCATGACCCAAAGCAAAGGAACTGGAACTACTTGTTCTTGACAGTTCCGAGGGAGCATGCCATCCCCCATGGAGCCAAATGTTATCACATAAACTTGTCAGAGTCTTGCGAATTTGGGTTTTTTTCCTAAGTTTGTAATTTTGGTCTGTCTTTCCTCCTCTTACAGACCCATCGTAAGGTTTTTTCCTTTCGACTTATAGTTTTTCTTCATTTTTCCTGCCTGAGAGGTGTTGTCCCTAAGATTTTATGTTTTCTCTATGATCGATCACTTCTCTCTCTTTACCTCTGTCAATGATCCTTTTTCCTTCCTGATCCCTTAGTCAGTCATCCAAGTATTCATTTACAGAAGTCGTAGCTGTGAGCACAAGAGAAACACTTAGAGCGGTCTGATATGGATTTAAATCAAGTGAGTAAGAAAGATAAACTTTCAACAACAAAGATCCATCAAGCAGATCGGATCGATGACCATTGGGTGATCAGGATCATAGAGTTACGCGAAGTATAGCGTCATAAAGAGTTCTGAAATCATGAGGCCATCCTATCCATTGATCCTGGAAGGAAACATGGCACAAGATTAGCATTTCACTTACTCACAGAATGGAGCAATCAAAGGCCAGAGTCACGAGGACTCACAAAACGCAAAGTCATAAAATGATCTAGTTTGTCTATTTTAGAAGGACATGTGGCACAAGATTAGCATGGAGAAATTCGGTTTGGAAAATCCCAAGTGAGAAATGTCGATGGCCCGAGGTTCTAAAATTTTAGTATCCATCTAGGTCATCCAATCAAAGGGGATGCATGGCATCATATCCAAGAGATCTTAATTTCATGACTCAGATATTTGATCATGGAGCACAACATGATTTCATGAAACAAAAAATCACGATGCACCTCAGAGTTGGGTCCACAATAACAACCCACGGTCATATGGAAGCAGGGCCATAAAGAAAAGGAAAGTGCCTATCGAGCAACGAGCAACTAAGATTTTTCAAGGAAATGATCTTGGATTTCAAGTTCAAAGAAAATTTGACCATCGATCTATATGGATCATTTTGTGGGATAGAACATCATAATATTTGAAATCAAGAGGAGTGAAGACTCTCGAAGTGCGATATCCTGAAATTTCATATGGGATATGTGTAAGGTCATGGCTCAAGGTCGAGTGGAGCGATGGATAGGAGTTGTGATAAGGGCCAAAAGAACTCGTCTTGGTCTCATCAGAATATCTGCATGGTTTCTAGGCACTGATCTTGACATGGAGGAGTTATTTACGTCTCCTGGAGCATTCACGGGTGTCTAACTCCATCCCAATCCCGATGCAAGTAGTTAATGGAAATGGGGGGAGTTAGTTGAAACTTCGTTTCACCTCATAAATGGAAAGCATGGAAAATCCGGCCATGGGGGCAGACTGTCAACCCAAGGTCCCCTATCAATGAATTTTCCTGCAAAGGCCTACTAATCTGAGATCGCGTCTGACAAAAGAATGTAAGTGCAGACTGATAGAAGAAGGTTTATACGTGAATATTTGAATGTAGCATCTAGGTCACACTCCTAGTGGTGGCAAGTTGTTCTGAGTATAAATAATCATTTTTGATGTTTTGTTAGCATCGATGGTAGAGAAAAGCTCCCATATTGTAAATTTTTAATGAAGCTTTGGTTCTCTGGTTATGCGTTGTAAGATGAGATTTATTATTTAAAGAAAGTCAAATTTATTACTCCATCTTATTCTCCTTTGTTACTGAAAGAGTTCATGAGTGACTAATTCACATGGATTATTGTGACTGCATTATGATGAATGTTTGATTATAGTGTTGTTATAATTCCTTTCAGTTTCTTTGAGATTTGAATTCAAGAATATCCTGTGTTTAAGTTTTTCCCTCCTGGGCTGCTAGAAGACTTGATGTCCACAACATACCTCTACATCTTTCTCACCAAAGTCTTCCTCCTACTCACCTTTACTACAACCTACTAGCTGGTTTTTAACTAAGACCTCACCTGCTTGTGCATACCAGTTCAATTTTCTGAGTTAAGATGATATTTTCTTGAGACTACGCCCATTTGACCTTCTTATAACCAACCCGTGACATAAAACTATGATGGGTACTAGGCTTACTTTCGATGCAATCTGGAGGTGAATTCTAGTGCTAACACTATGTATATGATGTTTTTAATGTGATAAATGGCAATCTAATACTAGGTTATCCATGTGATCTACTACTTGATTGAGGTTTCTTGGAATATGTGTAAATGTGATGGAATCAAAGTTGTGAGATAGGAGTCTAACTTGTAGGTATTTTTGGAAGAGGAAAGGATCGTGAACATGGTACATGTTGTTGAGATGTAGGACGATAAGTTGGGAATATAATAGAACACTAAGGTGATGATTGTGGCGGTGAATGGCCTCGACAAGGAGACCATTGACAATGTCATATTCATCTTGGTTTCTGGTGGCTGGGCCTAAGCATATTCCACTAGAATGGAGTAGTATATATGAAGGGGTATAGAGGGCCCAAGCAGCTGAAGCCTTCTGGAAAGGCCAAGATGTAGGTGCCTTTAGTGAGGCAATGTTGGATGATTAAGGGTTCGTGCCATAATGACTCAAATTTCCCATAGTTGAGAGTTTCGTGGGTGATATCATAGGGTAACACGAGATCACCTTTGTTGAATGAGTGAAGGTTGACATGGGAGTTGAAGATGGCTTTGGAATTTTTTTCCGCTGCTTCATTGTGTTGTTATGAAGATCGACGACCTTCATCAAGTGATTCTAAGGTTAGCAGGCACTAATCCATTGGAGAAGTGTCATGTAAGAGCTCT
>JZKD02S2247914.1:12567-32452 GCA_000966675.3 Picea glauca
GGCAAAAGAATGAGAGGTTGAGGCCTCAGATCTCCCCCTTCCTCTTTCTCTGTTAGATTTATTTAAGAGTCTGTCAACTGCCAACACTACTTCTAGGGATGAATCTTTCATATGATCCAAGGAAGTATCTCTTCTTTCTCTTAACAAGAGGTAGAAATTTGGGTAAAAAACATTAGCATAAGTGATTTTGGCATAGGATTTTGTAGGATTTATCTCGGCAGGGATATTATTGTACATTTTGTTGAATCTTTGGGAGAAGTAAGAAAAATATTCTCCCTCCTTTCTCTTAAGGGACCCAAACTCTGTGATATAATACATAAAATCTTTTGTATCCCCCCATTGTATCAAGAAAACATCATCTAAAGCCTCAATCCTAGCAATGTATCCAAGGGTCAACCCTCTAAACCATTTTCTAACCTCAACATATAGGCTCTGGACAAAGACTCTCATCCACACATCTTTGTTTTCAATATTCAGATTTTATGCATAATTGTAAAAGGCAACAAGGCATTCTTCAGTAGTTATGTCTTCCTCTCCAGTGAATTTGGGCATATAATTTAGGTAATATCCAACAAGAAGAGCGTTGATGGGATAAGGTAAGACTAGAGGAGCATATCTAGCAGCCACTATGGAATTGATTCTGTTTCTAGGGGGATTAGCACCTGCCATAGTGATGATAAGTGGAGGAGAACTAAGAGGGAATGGATTTCAAACAGGGGATACTGGAACTAAGCTTCTAGGAGTAAAAGGAAACAATAGAGGATTAGGAGAAAAAGATACAAGGCTTAACGAAACATAACTTTCCCTTTTTTCAAAATCAGTAATTCTAATAGGAGGAGGGGTGATAAAACCTGGGGTTGGTTACTCTTCCAAGGTTTTGGTTCTAGACCAAGGTACAACCTCGGGGGAGATAGGAGTGACAAATATTTCTCCCTCCAATACAAAACCAAGAGGAGGAAACTCAACACGAACACTCCCAAACTTTAAACTTCGGGAAACTCCAACAAAAGGTATAATAGGAAAACGAGAAGAAGATATCGGAGTTTCTATAGGATGAAAATGAAAATCATCAGAAATACATGGTTCAGTAGTAGAAGTACCTTCTCGAGGGGCCTTTCCCTTTCTGATAATTTTCTCTGGGTCAGCTTCAGAAGTTGTTAAAGGAAGCTGTGGAGTAGACCTCGTGTGTCTGCCTCTAGAAGCCACAATGGAAATAGTGGAGTCTCCTTAAATGTATTCACATCAGTGGAGTCACCATATGCACAGTTGAAATATTTGATGTACTAAGTTCTTACGCACCTTCAGAACCAGTAATCTTTGTCGTTCAATCCCAGGGAAAATATTCAATTTGTCCCCTACAAAAGCACCAGAAATGTTAGCACCAGGAGTCACCTTCGGATTGCATCAAAAGTAAGCCCAATACCCATCAGAGTTTTATGTCATAGGTTGGTTATAAAAAGGTCAAATGGGCATAGTCTCAAGAAAATATCGTCTTAGCTAAGAAAACTCAACTGGTATGCACAAGCAGGTGAGGTATTAGTTTAAATTTAGTCATTAGGTTGTCGTAAAGGTGAGTAGGAGAAAGAATTTGGTGAGAAGGATGTAGAGTTCTATTGTAGATATCAGGTCTTCCAACAACACAAGAGGGAAAAACTTAAACACAATATCTTCTTGAATTCAAATTTCAAAGAAACTGAAAGGAATTATAACAATACTAGAATCAAACATTCTTCATAATATAGTCACAATAATTCATGTGAATTAGTCATTCATGAACTCTTTCAGTAATAGAGGTGAATAAGATGGAGTAATAAAGTTGATTGTCATTAAAAAAGAAACCTCAGATTACAATGCATAACCAGAGAACCAAAACATTCATTAAAAATTTACAATATGGGAGATTTGCACTAGCATCGATGCTAACAAAATATAAAAAATGAGTATTTATACTTAGAACAACTTTCCACCACCAGGAGTGTGACCTAGCTACTACATTCAAAGCTTCACGTATGCACCTTCTTTTTTAAGTCTGAACTTGCATTCTTTTGTCAAACACGATCTCAGATAAGTATGGAATTTGTAGGAAAATCAATTAACGGGGAACCTTGGGTTGACAGTATGCCCCAATGACTAGATTTTCCATGCTTTCCATTTACGGGGTGAAACAAGGTTTCAACTGCCTCCCCCAATTTCCATCAACTACTTGCATTGGGATCGGGATGGAGTAGGACACCCATGAATGCTCCAGGAGATGTTCACGAGTCCTCCAAGTCAAGATCAACACCTCAAAACCACACAGATCTTTTGATGAGACCAAGACGAGCTCTTTTATCCCTTAGCGTAGCTCCTATCCATTGCTCCACATGAACTTGGGCCATGACTTTACACATATCCCATATGAAATTTCACGATCTCTCACTTCGGGGGTCTTCACTCCTATTGATTTCAAAGATTCTGATGTTCGATCCTGTGAAATGAACCATCTTGATTGATGTTCAGATTTTCTTTGAACTTGATGGCCATGATCATTTCCTTGAACAATATCAGTTGTCCACTCCTCGATAGGCACTTTCCCTTTCTTTATGGCCCTACTTCCATATGAATGCGGGTTGTGATCGTGAGCCCAACTTTCAGGTGCCTCATGATTTCATGTTTTGTGAACTCATGTTGTGCTCCATGCTCAAACCTATGAGTCACAAAATAATGATCTCTTGGATCATATGCCACGCGTCCCCTTTGATCGGATGACCTAGATGAATATCAACATTTCGAAACCTCGGGCCATCATCATTTATCACTTGGGATTTTCCAAACCGACTTTCTCCATGTTGATCCTGCACCACATGTCCTTCTGAAATAGACAACCCAGATCATTTTGCAACTTCACGTTTCGCGAGTCCTCATGACTCTGCCCTTTGACTACTCCATTCTACGAGTCAGTGAAATTCTAATCTTGGGCCATGTGTCCTTCCCAAGATCAATGGCTAGGATGGACTCATGATTTCATAACTATTTATGACGCTATACTTCGCGTAACTCTATGATCCCAATCGCCCGATGGTCGTCGATATTATCTTCCTGATGGATCTCTACCATTAAAAGAAGATATTGCTCACTCACTTGATTTGAGTCCATATCAGACCGCTCTAAGTGTTGTTCTTTTTCTCACGGCTGCGGCTTCTATAAATGAATACTTGGATGAATGACTGAGGGCTTAGGAAGGCAAAAGGATCAATGACAGAGGTAAAGAGAGATAAGTGATCGAACATAGATAAAACAAAAATCCTTAGTGTCGACACCTCTTAGGAAGGCAAAAAGAAGAAAAACTGTAAGTTGAAAGGAAAAAACATTACAATTGGGTTTGTAAGAGAAGGAAAGAAAGGAAAAAATTACAGACTTAGGCAAAAACCCCAAATTCGCAAGACTCTGACAAGTTTATGTGATAACACATGGCATGATATATTTGTCAAAATATATTAGTAGGCATCATAAATCATAAACAAAAAATACCAATATAAGAATGATCACCAATATATCCACCATATATATCATAAAGGTCATAATTTTTTTACAAAAAATATATATACAATTGCTCGTAGGCTCATGAGTCTTATTATCCCCATGAGTACAAAACTGGGTATCAAATACCCTATACAAAATTAGGCCCCAAAACCCATACATCTTAGCTCGGCACTCATGGTACCCCTAGAGCTCCCCCTCCCCCCCCCGGTCCCCTATGAGTTGGAGGTGCCCCACCTACTAGGGGCCCTCCAGATCCCAGAGGAAACCATCTAGTCATAGCTGCCCCCACCACTACTTCTTTGTGGATCAATTCCCTCCACTCTGCCAGTACTCCCACACACTAGTCCAGGACCTCGTCACACACTAGTATAGGACCTCATCACACACTGATCTAGGACCTTGTTGTCCTGGATGTGGGCTCATATGCCCTCAGGAACACCCTTAAGGACCTGCTAGAACTGTCAGCGCAGATCCTCTAATAGGGTTGCAGCATGTCCCTAGGGCCCTCTAGACGACCACTCACTAGATTCATCCTATCGGTGCCTCTACCCAACCCTCACCTATGTGAGCTCCTGTAGAGTCAATTCCCATCGAGCTGACTCTCAGACGACCCATGCCTCTTGCCCTCAGTAATGCAGGATCATCACTCCAACCCAATGACATGCCAGCTAAACAACACGTTCAATGTGCATTCAATGGAGGAGAGAGGCTCCAACCCTATCATTTTAAAATTTGAAATTGTAATTAAATGAAATTAAATGTTTGTAAGGATGGAAGAGTCAAATCAATGACTTTGAAAAAACAACCATTGAAGTCTCCTTTATTAGGTGAGTTGGAACAGATCTGGAGCTGGGCCTTATATATGAAGATGTAAATGTAAATTAATGAGAGTAGGTATCTTGGAGGGAAGAGCTTGAGGATCCCCTTTGTAAAAATATATTTGTATCTATATTCATTAGGAAGATGAGGTTATAAGAGAAGAGAAAAAAAAGAGAGAGATGAGACTCTATTGTAGTCCGAACTCAACCATATTGTAATTGGACATTCATATTAATAAAAAGAGAATTTTTTCCTGCATGAGATTCTTTATGTGTTTATGTGTATTTCGTGAATGTCATATTTATGTGTTTATGCATTTTTGTTGTAGATGTATGATAGGTTCCATATGCAGGTTATAGACATAATTTTTTGTCTATGAGGTTTGTTGATTTCAGTCTGGGTTCTTTTGTGGATAAATGCAAGGGGTTGCATGATAGAGTGTTGAAGACTTTGTGATCCAGTGGAAGTGTGCACATCCAAGTTCTGTGGTGAATTTAGGAAAAGACATGCCAGGAGGGAACACCAGAGGAATCATAAAATCAAAGGAGAACATCAAGGTTACTGAACACCTTGGAGAAAGGACTGTGCAAAGCAGGGCACAGAGGGAAAATAAAAGTTCTGAGGATTCTGTGAAGCTCTGCCAGGTGTGCATCGAGCAAGTGCAAGGAGTGCCCCAAGGAACTTTGTTTTAAGTTCAATGAGAAGAGAAGTGTTAAGGAGAGACACTCAGAGAGTTACTGAATACTTTGTAATCTCAGTAATGAGTGCTTGAGCACAAGTTGCCAACAGGGCACTTATATCCCTTCAGAGAGTGAAAGGGTTGATATACAGTTGTTGAACGCTTAGGAGGAATACCTGTGCAAGGAGTGCACCAGGATAACACTAGGATGAAGTGTTGAAAGAAATCCATTTGAAGGCCAGTGAAGGCATAAGGAGCGCACGTAGAGAGATCTTGTTTTAAGTTCCAAATATTGAGAGGTTGAGTGCAGAGTGTGCATGGGACCGAGGTCAAGTTTCATTGACAAATATTAGGAGGGAAAGAATAAATCGAGACCCAACAGTCGGGCTTGCAGGAGGACAATCAAAGGCTGAGACTGTTGAAACATTGGAAATATTACAAGTCTGGGAAGAAAGCCAAAGCTCAGGAGGAGGAGTGACAGTTTCCGTCGGATCAAGCGGAGGAAAATATCTAGACCATTGGAACCCACGTCTAGACAATGAGAATCAAGCCCAGGAGGAGATCAGATATGGACCATTGGATCTGAGCACATGGATCAACAGCTGTTGATATAGAGGTAAGGTGCACACACCTTAACCATTTGAAGGGAAATAGAGGAGTGGACTTTGCGATGTCCCAAGTTCCTAAACTATTGGGATCATCCATTATCATAGGATAGGTTGCAACAGATCCGGGAGTTCGAAGGATCGTACCTCGAAAGATTTGTGAGGAGGCAAGAGGTGAATATCCAAGGAGCTGGGATTCGCAGCGATCCTAGCTGCCCATCAAGGAGGACACATGGCAAGAGATCAACATTTCACTGACTCATGAATCAGGGAAGTCAAAGGATAGAGTTATGAGAAATTGAAAAATACAAAATCGTGAGTGAATCTGAGTCATAGGATCAAGGAGGGTTGAGGACCTTCGATTTGATGTGGTGAATTCTCGAGAAATCAAGAATCAAAGAAATGGATGTGTGCCAAATTTCAACTTCACGAAACGTGAAGTTCTGAGCTGCAGAAGAATAGATTTTAGTCATCAGATCATGAGAGAGATTTGACCATTGCTCTAGGTCAACAGATTTCTAAAGTTCAAGGATCAGACTTTAGAGTAGGACATTGGACTATGTTCTGACTTTGTGAGTTGTGAAGTCCCAAAGCACTCAGAGGATTGGCCCAGGTCATGGGAGAATGGTCATATGGATGGAGGATAAGGGAGAAGCTAGCACGCACTAGGCCCTTGTTAGGATTTTGGAGGTCGGGAGAGTCAGGGTGATTCACATGAAAATACTTGACTCGCAAAATCATGAAACGCCTTTTGGATAGGTGCATGGTCATAGCTAGTGGTTATGGGGAGGAAGCTTGCACCTGATGCTTATTCACGCAGGCGGAGTTTCATAACAGGCCCTGTGGATTTATTCATGGGATTCCAGTAGGGAATCGAAGAGCTAATCCATCTCGAGGGTGAGAAGATCTAGTTACCAGGAGATCAGTGGACCCTGCCAAGGTAGGGGGTCTGCGTCAAGTGGTATTAGAGCCATTTTTTGTCTGTAGATAGCATGAAGAGGGAAGCAAAGGAGATAGTCATGATAATATGATGACATCAAGTGGCATCAGAAGAAATAGGTCACCTAAGGACAATAGGTTAAGATGGAAGAGAGAGTGTTGGTGATCTATGTGAAGGATTGTTGCAAGTCCACAACAGTCAGAAAACAACCAGGTGAGCTATGAGATAATATGGGAATGCTCTTGGTTGTAGAGTAAACAACAAACTTGCTAGGAGGGCAGGCAGAGAATGAAAATTGCTAGTGAAGGCCAAAAGCATGGTCAAGACAAGGATGACCAATAGAGGAGTAAAGCTGATATTGATGAAGAGTTCACTGAGGTAAGAGAAAGGATGGAGAATCTTGCATTCAAAATTCAACAGGATGCAAAAGTGCATTGGGTGTATGAGTGGCCCATGAAGAATAAGTTGAAGTGGCCAATCAAGAGATTGTTGGCCAGAGGACAATGAAAATTGTTAAAGAGGTGGCTAAGGTATGTTGAAATCCTCAGAGGTGAAGAGGAAATGGTTCATATCTGTGAGCTAAAAACTGGAAAGAGCCTCAGTGATGATGAGGAGAAGAGATTACCTAACATCCATACAATTCAAAAAATGTAGGATGATAATGTCACTAACCTATCTCTCGCAAATCCTGGATCAGTAGCCTCACGCTTGTGTAATCTCCAAATCACCTCACARCTCTCTCGCCATATCAACAATAGTGTCAGTGCAAATGAGGTGGCATTATGGGCCCACCACCCATATATATCCCATTTTTCCCAACTTCCAGACTYTGTTATAGRAGCCCARAGCCTTTGTTTTCYGATCCATTCTCAGACATGAGATCATGATCCAACCATMTACACATTCACATTCCCTGGGTTATCATCTGCACTTCTGTCTGGAGGAGCATTTTTTTTAYGCCACATTCAGGTATGCATGCTCACTTTCAAGTTTTATCAAATAGTTTTTATATGATATTTATTATAAKATATTTTTCACGTCGGGTATTTTTTTTTTATGTGCAGGTACTTGTTCAGCAAGATTACATCCCCTTCAGGTATATGTTCAACACTGGCATGTAAATTAATCCCTATGTAAACAATTTCATATCCCAGTCACACCCTCTGATATTTTCTTGTAGGGTCCCTACATTCATCTCTATAGTATCTTTACCTCTGCCACTTTTTGGTACTGTCAACTGATAACACTCTCCCCCACATGAGTTGTCTCATTCATAGTTCTCCTCGGCAATCCTGATTTCACCCCCTAGGATTGGGAGTCCCGATAGTATTTTTCACTTCTGAGAATGAACTCCATACTTCTTCTTATCATATTTCTAACCCTCCCAATGGACTCCCCAGGTCAATGATATCATCTTACACTTGGTTCTATTAACTACACCCTTGTAGTTCCATTATCCCTCCATCTCACCCACCATTAGTTTTCCCATCTACCTATTTTCCTCCATCCATTTACCTAATACATAAACCCACCCATGGGGGCCCCACCCTCCACCAATTTTGTTTCACAAAATTGTTCTATAACAACCCAAGCCATCTTTCATTGGGGCACCTGTTTCTGTATCTGTATACTCAACCTAAATTATTCTTTATTTCTTTGGTAATTGTATAAATCCCTTGTTTCCATCATATACATAGTTTTTTTAGTCATCATCCTCAATGGCCTTCTTTTACTTGAAAAATCAACCCATGTCGCCCTTGGTTGGGTCATCCACCATTTTTTTATCAACATTGTTAACAAACCCTAAGTATCCCAAATCCATGTACCCACGATCTCTTATTTTTCCCACTTTGTTAGCCTTCGGCACAATTTAACCCCATATATAGTCATCCCCCTAACGCTAGATCCAGTTTTACAGCTATTGACAATCATCCCTAAACACCCCAACCAAGGGAAGTCTTGAGTCCCATAGCATATTGACTTTGTCCATGTTACCCATCAGTACCTGACATCAACTATTCCTCAGTGGATTTCAAGAAGCCCTTTTCTTCTTGACATCATGTCTCCCTTCCTGTCGACCTTAGCACAATTTCTAGAAGGGCGGAAATATCTTGACTCTCATTACCTTTTCAATGAGAAGTCTCAGATGGCATAGAGAGAGCCATCATTTATTTATGATTCCGTTGACCCCCATAAAATTCAACTTCAACACACTCTCATGTTAAGGTGGGTCTAACCATGCGACCATTGCATCTTTCCATATCATTCGAAGACCTCTAAATTTGATAGGCCATTAATGCCTATGAGTCATCGACACTTATTACCATCATCCTTTACTTTCTTCAGATCTTGTTCACCATTTAGAATTTTCATATGCCATTGTCAACTACCCCCAGTGGTGCTATAGTTATCTACATCATCACACATCTTTAGTTACAGTCCCACATTTTGGTTTCATGATATGAGCATGGGGCATGCCTTCCCTGCTTGTATAAATATTTTATTTTTTCTTTCTAGAGAAAGGTTTGGTTCCCACAATTTTCCCTCTCCCTCCAGCAGATCACTCTTGCAGTTCCTCTCTTCACTCTTACACACAATGGCACCATCAAAAAAATAAACATTGATTCATTTCATCTATATGTATGATCCTAACCTAACACATCAGGGGGCATTTCTTATCAATGAAAAATCATCTGCAGTGTTACAAACAACGGTTGAAGAAAGACATAAATGCAAGCATAAATTAATACACCTACAAAACCAAAATCCATAAAAAAGACACAAAAAAGTATACTTGGTTCAAAAATTAAAGTGCACAAATTCATCAAAGGAAATGCATGCACTATGTGCATGCTATCAAATCCCTAATCGTGCATTGTGAGTAGAATGTGCAGGATGCATGAATTTCTACATGTAAATCCGTGCACTTCTCATGAATGACACATTTATGAATCTTGTCGGCCTCTCAACCACTTCCAGTCTGACCCCCAACATGATTTGGCACTCACATATGAGAAAAATCTATCTTGGAGGTTGTTTAAGGGCTAGGAAGCTCCCTAAAAGGCAACTTGTTCACACTATGAACCAATTATATCTTTCCATGAATGGACACTGTAAATATGTACCATGGGTGTGCTAGAAAAATATGAACTTCAAGGTATTGTTATGCTATAGAAAGGGACATTCCACTCACCTCTTGAGACGATTGGCATTGTATTTTTTCACCATTGTTACTTTCCATTGCATGAAGAGAAGAGATATATATTAGGGAAATCAAGATCCCCCCCAAGGAGGAAGAGGGGATTCATAAGTCCCTGCCTTTATCTACAGTGCTAACCTATCAATATATTGATCCATTGGTAGATATATGATTGTCATTTTTTGTTTTTCATGGTTCTAGCTCTTGCAAGCTTCTCCAACATCTATTTCTTTTTGTTTTTATTTCTATTTCCTTGTTTCATGTGTATTTGGTTATCGAATCAACTCACAAAACTCTATCTTGTTTAGCTGACTTTAGTAGGCAAGTAAGTGTTTTGTTTTTTCTCACCCCTCTGACAAAACCAACACAATAGTTATGATAGAAGTGTATCGGGCTACAGGAGAAAACATATATTCATAGTTGTTGGCCCTCGACCAAGTTTTGAGAGAACATTGGTCGTGTTTGACCATTTTTGGGACTTCGACAGGCTGGTCGAATATGGAGCACCTATGCGAATCAAATATCATGGGATCTCACTTGTTTTGAAAGATTTTTGGTCTTTTAGGGTTTATGTAATGGGTATGAGATGTCGACCCATGGGTTTACCCATGCTTAGGAATTTTTGTAATGTATAAATAAGTATCTAAGTGATTGTAAGAGGGGGTTGTTGTCTATGTGCACAATATGTTGTAAGAAGTAGATCTGGTTGGCTTTGTGCAAGTGTTTGTAAAGTCCTAGCTGAGTGCAAGTGATTCTAAGTGGTTTTGTGCAGATAGACTCCGTAAGGCTCTGTGCCTTGACCTGATTTTGAGGAAGGTGGATCTAGTGCGATGTGCACAAATCACATGTCCAATGCGAAGTCATCCATATGTCTCTATGCTTGTAATAATATTGAAGGAGACTAATACAGAAGAAAAAGAGTTGGTGGACGTAGCCCCACACTGGGGTGAACCACGTATATCATGTGTTGATGTGCTTTGTGCGACGTTGTTGATGATTTTTATGATGTTTATTTGTTAGTGTATTTTCTGTATGTATGCTAGATATATGTATGGATGCTTAGTGCTCTATTGATGATAAATGAATTTTAGATATGAGATAATAGTATGTGCTAAGTGGTGGAAAGTACTTGATATGGGTTGTTACTGCGTTGTTTTGTATTTAGGGTTTAATTTGTGGTGTGAAGGGATTTATGAACTAATGCATGTTATTGGCTAAGTGCTTTCTTAAGTGTTGTAATCACAGATCTGTGTCCCAGCTAGGTTGTAGACACCTGAGTCCTACAACCCCCCCTACCTCTACCTTAGGTGAGACTTCATCTGCTTCACAGGTGTTGTCGAAAGGAACAGTATCTAGGTTTTTGTTGGTGCGTTGTTGAACCGTTGAACTCTGGGACTGCCCCTGTGCCAACAAATGGTTCCGTTGTCAGGACCTAAAACTGTGATTGTTGGGAATTGAAGAAAAGAGAACGATTTGTGTGTAGATTTGTTGTTGTAGTGCGCAATATTCTACTTAACTTGTGAAAATTTGTGCTAAGAAAGGAACTGGATCTGAAGAAAAGAGGTAAGATATCAAAGCTTTGTTCTTTGATAAAGGTAAGATAAGTGGAATTTTTTTCTTTGAAAGTATGAATCTATGTATGTTTGATAAAAAAATTCCTAGTCTGAAAACTAGGGAACAACTAGAAGAAAGAGTGGATCTGAATAAATTTAATAGAAATAGTGACAGATATGTTATTCCTATGCATAGAAATATTTTTTGGACTAACAAGTGGGTGCAGGAACAACGAAATAATTTTTGTAGATTGCAGGTCCATCACTGCGATCCCATTGCACAGTGCAGGAGAGGTTGGGGATCATTTAAAAGAAAGAGAGGATTAACATTGTGTTATAATTGCAGAAGATTGGGACATTTTGCTAAGGAATGCCCTAGTACAGGTCCTATTTGTGTTTGTTGTAAAGATATTGGCCATGAAGTTGAGTATTTCCCTAGAATGATTGCCAAAGTTGAGAAGATGAACATGAGACCAGAAAACTATGAAGAAGGTCAAGGGACTAAGGATATGTTTGAAAACGAGAAAGAATCAAAGACTATGTTATTACAGCTAAAAGAAACACTGAATGATCATGGAGATATCAGTTTACCAGAGATATTCAAAGAGAAGCAATGCATAGAAATAAGAATATGAGACTTCAACATAGATTGTGTCTTGGATGAGGAAACACATGTGAATATTATGCCACAAAGCACTTGGGAAATTTTGGGAAAGCCTGCTATAGTACCTTCATTGGGAAGGATAAGGTTGTTTAAAGGAAATATGATAACCCTATGTGGAAGAGTTACTAATGTACCTATGAGTTTTCATGAAACATCAACCGAAGAAGAATTTGAAGTCATTAAGTTTGTTGAGAACAACTCCTGATTTTCACTTTTGTTAGGAAAGGCTTGGATTGATAAATATCATATCCGAAGGAAAGCAGAGGAGGAAGCTATAGAACAAAAAAATAATGAATTAAGGGACTTAATAGCCAGGAAAATAAAGCGATTAAAAGAAGAACAAGAGGATAATTTGGAGAAACAAAGGAAAAAAGAATTAGCTATCAAAGTTGAAAGAAAACAAGAAGGTTTGAAGAACCTGTCCATGCAGGAAAGAAGTGCACTCACCCCAGAAATAGTAAAAGAAGAGGTATTACCCTTGAAATCTTTGGAAGAACCTCAATAGTGAGAAGTTACTACATTAAGGGAAGAAAAGAATAAGATGGAAAGAGGAATCCATAGACTCAAATCATGGGAAATAAGGCCAGAAATATCAGTAAGAAGAAAGCAAAATTTGAAAAACTACAGGAAGTTCCAGAAAAGACTTCACAGAAAGTAGGTTTCCAGAACTTGAAACTCACCGGGATAGCATAATGATGCAGAATGGGACTTTTCCACGACTAAGCTATATAACCGTTGGAGGTGTCCTAACCATTATAACAACACTCTGGAATGACTAGAAACACAATTATTTCCAGAAAGATCGCCATTGGACTATTGATACTGGGCCATAACGTATGGATTCGTATTGATTAAGGCATTTCAACCCGTTGAAGGAATCCATTACGACATTTCTTATTTAATCCATCGAATGTCGCACTGGGACCACTTTTTTCAAACTGAGATATTTGAGCTAATAGAGAATTGATCACATACCACGTTGTGTTGTCTATAACTCATCGTTCGTTTCATTACCTGTTATGTCTGTTCGCTTACCCGATCTCTGTGATTGCAAGTGCGAATGTTGGGAAAGCATAGCACATTACAGAAGTATGTAGAGGATATTTTGATCGACCTCATGGTTGAGAAAGTCATGTATGTAGGAATACAGGCATTGTCGATGAGTGAATTACAAGAATCCTCTTCGACTGGATGTCGATCTAGCCGAACCACAACTGAGAAAAGAAGAAAACACTCTGATGATTTGGCTAACGCAAAGAAGATCCTATCAGTATTTCCTGACTATGCCCTATTGTTGGCTGGTGTAGCTCACCATGACAGTGTCCTGCATGAACTTGAGTACACACTCATTACTATGTACCTCCCGAAGGGGATACACATAGTTGGACCTTAGTTAGGACTGATCCCAATTCTCAAGATCAACGAATTCAACCTTAGAGGCCAAAATAACTATATGATGATCGCACCACATAGGTACCTGATGAAGATGAATGGGAAGAAGCCCAATATAGTTCCCCAACAATTTATTAAGGAGATCACGTGCTCCACGATATTGAACGTAATGAAGATCCCCCACTTCGACAGACATTAGGAGGTTAACTCTTGCGTTAAACTCCTCCTATTGTGCTATCATGGAGGTTATCTTTGGTTAGATAGGTGCATCACTATGGATTCAACACTGATCCATATGATCACTAGATTAAGCATGAAGGGATCGGACCCTCATCAATTTTACCCAAGGAAGAAGATAGATCTCTCCATGGGAAGACATCAACTGATTGCTGAAAAGCTCGTCCAAAAGAAACGTCTAACACAAGTCATAGGGTTTGTAGTCGACATCGCAGGGAAGTGTGTCAAACGAATGCAGATGAACATGGGTGATTTACCTTTTCAACGATTTGGAGAAGAACTGTCATGAAGCACAGGACTAAGGATACAAATTTCATTTCAATTGGCTATTAATCTTAATCGCATTTGTCACGTGGAAAATGACGGAAGGAGCAGCCTTCTCAAAATTTGATCCATCAGAACCATTGGTTGTGAGGTTCTCTACCTTGTCATATCTGAATAATATGGAGAAGCAGTGGCAATCGAATGTTGTCTTCCATATTTATTACCTACATTTGAAGCATTCCATTGAATCCTTCCCCCGAATGACACCAAATACACTCCACTGGTACAGGACACTAGAAAAGTTCCACGAAGACTTACCCCTCATCTACATCACTGCATGCAGGGATGAAAGTAAGGAGGAGATGCAATATTACTGTAAGTTAACTAAGGAAGACATGGAAGAGATCACTAAGGAATAGCCAGCATAATTCCTTGTACCAGTGGAGGATGTATATTTGTCTGACCCCAATATCAGCGGAATCCCATTAGTCACCCAGGTCGAACATGATGGATAGATAAAGGCAAAGAAAAACAAGAAAAAGGATGAAGTCCAAGACATATAAAGTGATGAGAAGGACAACACATCGGAGGAAACTACGCCTGAATCACCTGTAGGAGGAGCAGGAGATGAAGTGAACCAAGAGGAAAGAGGGGAAGAAGGAGAAAATAAGTACAAAAGCGAAGCTACATCGTCGAAGAATCCCCTCACCACAGTAGAAGCTTCACAGAAGAGGAATGTTTCCCCAGAGAAACCTTCGGCAAGAAAGAAGGCTTATGCCAACAAGCCTCAGTTGAAGAACATGCTCACAGTGGATGAAATTGATCTCATCATCACAGCTGTAGAAGACACTTCAAAATACATCTTGCAGAAACATGGAGCAAAGAAAGAGATGATGTATGAAAGAATAGAGAAAGAGCTCAGAGACATCCAACAAGATATCCATTCAATCCTCGTGGTTCCCACTATGCCATCCTTAGCAGAAAATGTAGAATTGGGGGATGAGCCCACACATTTGTTAAGGTTAGAATATGTGACAGATGTTTGAATTCGTTGAGCCTAAGAGGAAAAGGAGAAGGCCAAAGAGGTCTTGAAGCAATAAAAGGAGGAGATCCAAGAGCATCTTCGAACTGCGTAGAAAGAGAAAAATGAACTTAGGGCGATGTTTGAAGAGGACAAAGAGAAAATCCAGAAAGAGAAATACCAATTGATCATGGATAAGATTGGGGTTAAAGAGGCTGTGACTAGATCCATTTTCTCTATGTTAAGCTTGGCACGGATGGAAGAAGAGACAGCAGAGAGAAAAGTAGGGAAGCTCACTGAGGCCATTCAACAACCTCAAGAAAGAGTAGCAGAGTTAGAACTTCAAGAAGTGTCGAGCACTTCACAAGAAGTACAGGATCAGAGGGAAGAAGCTTCTAGGAATGCAGTAGAAAGAATTAAGTTATTGGCCTCATAATTTAAACAATTAAGTGATTGAAGTGCACAAACCTATGAGCACCTTGCAGAAGATATGAATCTGATGAGAGTGGAAGCACAACTCTAGGAGGCGAAGCAGAATGCCTCCACTGTGCAAGAACAAATGAATCTTCTTACTACAATTGAGAAGATGAAGAGGTCACAGGAGTAGCGCATAGTCCAATAGTAGGTTACTTCCATCTAGAGCAAGGTTATGGAAGTGACACAGAGACTCTAGCCGATGTAGGATGAAGCCTGCATGCTTTTCGAAGAGATCTAGGGATAAGGCTCATAGCTAGAACATATGGTCACTACAATGGAAAAACACCTGGAAAGGTCTATCACCAAGAAAGTACTTTAGGATTTCACTGAGCAGGAGGTTCTAGCAAAGAAGAAATTTGAGGTAGCTCAAGCTAAGCTCAAGACCTTCGAAGCAGAGTTGTCTAGATTGCAGTGACTTGAGATGAGTCAAAGGTGAGTGTTGGGGGCCTATTTGAATTTGACCAAGTTTTGAGAGAACATTGGTCGTGTTTGACCATTTTTGGGACTTTGTCAAGCTGGTCGAAGATTGAGTGCCCAGGTGAAGCAGATATCGCAGGATCTTGCTTGTTTTGCGAGATTTTGGGGCTTTTAGGGTATATGTAATGGGTATGGGATGTCGGCCCATGGGTTTACCCATGCTTAGGACTTTTTGTAATGTATGAATAAGTAGATAAGTGACTATAATAGGGGGGTGTTGTCTATGTGCACAATATGTTGTAAGAAGTAGATTTGGTTGGCTTCATGCAAGCATCTGTAAAGTCCTAGCTGAGTGCAAGTGATTGTAAGCGGATTTATGTAGACAGACTGCATAAGGATCTGTTCCTTGACCTAATTTTGAGGAAGGTGGATCTAGTATGCTGTGCACATATCATCTGTCCAGTGAAAAGTTATCCCTTTGGCTCTGCTCTTGTAAGAAGATTGAAGGATACTAATAAATAATAAGAAGAGTTGGTGGACATAGCCCCACACTAGGGTGAACCACGTATATCCTGTGTTTATGTGCTTTGTGCGATGTTTTTGATGTTGTTTATCTATTAGTGTATTGATATTTATGTATGTTAGATAGATGTATGGATTCTTAGTGCACTATTGATGATAAATGAATGTTAGATCTAAGTTAATAGTATGTTTTAAGTGGTGGAAAGTACTTGATCTGGGTTGTTACTATGTTGTTCTATATTTAGGGTTTAATCCACGGTGTGAAGGAATTTATGAACTAATGAATGTTATTGGATAAGTGTTATGTTAAGAGTTGTAATCAT
The DNA here is from genome assembly GCA_000966675.3 of Picea glauca. NCBI lineage: Eukaryota > Viridiplantae > Streptophyta > Pinopsida > Pinales > Pinaceae > Picea > Picea glauca. The sequence continues at coordinate 29,202 of JZKD02S2247914.1, forward strand.
AGATCTGTGTCCCAGCTAGGTTGTAGACAATTGATTCCTACAACCCCCCCTGCCACTACCTCGGGTGAGACTTCACTTGCTTCGCAGGTATTTCCGAAAGGGTCAGTAGTTAGGGTTTTGTTGGTGCATTGTTGAAGTGTTGAAACATGGGTTTGCCCTCGTGCCAACAATACTCAATGCCTTCCTTTTGAGAAAATCCATGAGCTACAAATCTTGATTTATGTTTTTCAATACTACCATCAACAACATGTTTTATCTTGTATAACCATTTGGAAGATACCAAATATTTTCTCTTCGGTCTGGAAACTATTTCCCATACATCATTCTTTAGAATGGACTGGTATTCTTCTTTCATGGCATTTTCCCATTCTTTCTTCTGAATGGCTTCTGTTGTGTTTATGTTTTCACTTCAGTGAGAAAAACCATGATACTTGCATGTCTATATGAGCCTGCTAGACAAGACAAAAGTTTTGTGAGTGGGTTAGATAAGCCAAACACATATGAAAATAAATAAATAAACTAAAACAAATAAGAAATAAATATTAGAAAGCATGAGAAACTTAGAACCATGAAAATCAAACAACGACCAACATAATGCTACCAATGGACCCTCTTCCTCCTTGGGAAGGATCTTGAGTTTCATAATTTAGAGCTCTTATCTTTACAATGGAAGAATGAAATGGAAAATGGTGAAGAAAAACAATGCATGTTCCCTTAAGAGGTGAGTGGAATGGTCTATTGCAATGGTGCTTGAAGGCTTCTAAGAGAAAAGAGGATTCTCAAGGAAGAATTCTTGCATCATAACAATACCTTGAAGATCATGCTTTCTTAGCACACCCATGGATCTTATTTATAACATTCATACATGGAAAAATGTAATTGGTTCATAGTGTGAACAAGGGGCCTTTTAAGGAACCCTCTATCCCTTGACCATCCCCTAAGCTAAATTTCGCTCAGATATGAGTGTTAAATCATGTTGGGGGTCGGAGCCTAAGTGGTTGAGTGGCATAAAAGATCCATAAATGTGTTGTTCATAGTAGTGCGTGACTTTTCGCATACACAATCGCACATTTTTCACATAGTGCACACTGAGGCCTGTGTTGGCCTGTGCACTGTGCGCGCGCTCCCTTTGGTTATTCTCTGCACTCTGATGTTTTACCCCAATTACATATTTTGTTGCCTTCTAGATGAATTTTAGTGTTGTAGGTGGACTAATTGTTGTTGGAATTGATGTTTTCTTTAACCATTTGTGTGCAATGTTGCGGACTATTTTTCAGTGATAAAAGATGCCCCCTGATGTGTAAGGTTAGGAGCATATGTATAGTTGAAATACATCAATGTTTCCTTTTTTCAGATTACCATTGTAAGGAAAAATGATAAGAGGAACTGCAAGAGAGATACGCCAGAGGGAGAGGGAAAACTATGGGACCCAAACATTTTTCTAGGGAGAAAAAATAAAACTTGTGTACAAACGAGGCAGGCATGCCACATGTGTTATCACATATTATTGTAAAGGGGTGTTTTTCCTTTGAATTTGGACCTTGGATGGAAATATGTGAAGAACGGGGGATAAAATATCACCAAATTACGCTTATCCTAAGTTTTCATGCACAGGTGCATGATGCTAAGATGTGCGCAAGTCTGGACAACTGAGATCTATGTGCCTCACATCGATGGTCATTGATCATATTGGTTCTTCAACATGCTCGGTTGTTAAAAAATATAGAGCGAACCAGGGAATAAACCATGGTTTTTCGGAGGTACAATGTATCATCCAGAGACACACATCGAGCCCAAAAGCAGGGAATAATTGAACCACTTTTCGTGGCCCTGATATGCGCATGTGCATATAAGTTCCCTATCCCTAGTCAACATGTGGCTGCTCTGTCCCACCGAAAGTTGTCCCCCACTCTATCTCTCTCCTCTTTCTATCACATGCCATGCTCCCCTATAAATTTCACTCCCTCACACCTGTCCTCCACTCACCATACCACATGCCACATCTCCCCTTCTCATCTCTCACCACCTATGCCACCTTGCTCCAAATCACATATGTCCTCTTACACCTCATATATTTCTTTTTTGGTCCCCATGATATCCTCAGTCTTCTCTTCCCCATTCATATTCGACCACCTGACTATCTCCCATTCAATATTCCATGATGAGAGCACCATCGCTTCATCATCATCCACGTCTGTTGTCACGCCCCCCCGACAAGCATCCAACTTAGGACCATATGGAAAAATGTAGATGCCGCCAAGTTCCATAGGTGCAGAGTTGACTTGGGTCTTCCCTGATCCTGATGAAGAGGTTATTGAGGTTGGTGGTGGCAGTTGAACATCATTTCCACCATAAATGGAAAACCCGGAAAGGGGCTATCAGCCAATCAACTTATGTGTAGGTCCATTCTGAAATGTGATTGGGTCTAAAAGAGCTCTCTTCTGATAGGAGGCTTCGTACGCAGTCTGTCATGAAGCATGCACACGTAAATCCTTCAATGCAAAGTCTCAACCATGCCTCTGGGTTTTTCTCTGAGTATAAATGATTCGTTCTCATATTTACGGTCGATGGTAGAGCAAATCTCTCAAATTGTAAAGTTTTAATGAAGCTTATGGTTCTTTGGTTATGTGTTGTAGTCTGATATTTCTTGTTTAATGAAAGTCAACTTTCTTATTCCATCTTATTTTCCTTTGTACCAAGAGGATTCATAATGACTGATTCACATGGATTGTTGTGACTATGTTATGATGAATGTTTGATCGTAATGCTATTATAATTTCTTTCAGTTTCTCTGATATTTGAGATTCAAGAAGATCTTGTGTTTAATTATTCCCTCTTTGGGATACTGGAAGACCCAATGTCCGTAGTAGACCTCTATATCCTTCTCACCAAAGTATTCCTCCTATTCATCCTTACTACAACCTAGTGACTGAAGTTAAACTAAGACCTCACATTCTTGTGCATACTAGTCCAGTTCTCTAAGTTAAGACGATATTTTCTTGAGACTGCGCCCATTTGATCATTTCATAAGCAATTTGTGACATAAAATTGTGATGGGTATCGGGCTTACCTCTACTTCAATCCATAGGTGAATTTCGGTGCTAACATTTTTGGCACCTTTTCCAGGGATGAATTGAAGATTTTCCCTGGGTTGAATGACAACTAACTTTTGATTCTGAAGGTACTTTTGACAATTTTAAAGTGTTGGGGTAATGTCAAGTGTTTTGGTACTTGATGAATAAATCAATGGT
>JZKD02S2247914.1:82534-115368 GCA_000966675.3 Picea glauca
CAGGTCCTTCCTTTATTATTATCCAGCAAATGAAGGGATACAGCCTACAGCAAAACCCATTGTAACTTCCTCTTCTTTCTCTCACAGTCTCCTCTCTCAGAATACAATATTCACCATCATCCATAGTCGCAATACATTTCCCTCATAAAGGAGGGTTTCCTTCTAGGGCAAAAAACCCTAACATAATCTCTACCGTTAGATCTGTGACCTTATAATGAACGGTCCAGATTTAAAATGAAATTACAATATAGTTTTACAAGGAAATTTTTTCTTCGAGGGCTTCGCCCCCAAACCCCTGCTAGGGGCCCGCTTGCCCCCAGCCAGGGGGATAGGCCCCCCGGACCCCGTAGAGGGGGTACCCCTCCTCTGCACTCCCCCACGTGGAAGAGTGTACATACTTCTAGGGTGTAAATACTTCATGGGGTATAAACACGGTTGAAAGCAAGGACCTCTGAATCAGGAAGATAATCAGGCTCCACAACCAACAAGGGAATCTGTACAAAAGGGAATGCATGAAAATCCAGGAAGACAAGTGTCGACCTGGGCTCATGAAGTTAAAAGAAAAAGAATCAACTATGTTGGGGGGTTCACGAGTCATTCTTCTTCCATCCTCCGTCTGAGTTCGTTGGTTGTACTCTTTCTGAACCGTTCTTGCCTCTACGTTTGCACCTGCATACCCACGCACAGTGAAGAGATCCCTCACGGGAAGGTTGGTCATCCTGCCATTCTCCTATCGTATATGTGAACTGTTCTTGCCTCTGCATTGTCTAACCTCGGCATACCTCTTACATCTATGAAACCAGAAACAAGAAAGTTGTCCTATGTTGTTTCCTGCCAAGCCTGACACAATTGTAGTTGCCTGAGCCGTTCTATGACTTAGTGTTAGGTTGTTTCCTTTTCGAGTGATCATACCCATTTTTCCCCTATTGATGTTGCTATTACTATTGTTTTTTTTGTCAACCGTACCCAACTTTAGTTGAGTCGAATACTGGTTATCAAACCTGTGAGCAGCTCTCCTAGGTGAGAGAGTTTGCTGGGAAGTGAGTTTTCATGGAAGGGAGTCTCGTAGCAGCCACAATACTTTGAGACTTCTAGTCCAGCCTGTTGTTGAAGCCCAAGGTAAGGGAGATGTACTGGATGATGGACTTGTATTAGTGAAGGTGAATCCTCCTGGGGTCGAGTAGGTGTGTGGAGAATGAGGGTTTGTGTGTTATGGGCGTAAGAGGCTCCTGGGATAAAATATACTTCCTATTGCTTTGCGCAACTTCATTGTTATCCTTGCCAAGACTAGAATTACCTTTCTAGTGGACTTTAGTCCCATATCGGGGGTGACACAATGCTAAGAATGATTAGTAGTGTGGTCTAAGTCTAGGAGGTTCATGGAAGGTCTGGACATAGTTGGTGGATTTAGTCCAGATAAAAGATAAGTATCATTATGTGTTTAATTATGTATTTTATGCATGTTGTTGTGATGTTGTATTTCTTCATGTATTTTGTTTCTTGTATGAATTTATCTTAATTCTATTTAATTTTGTATGATAGCAGTAACTCTATGTTAGTTGTGTTAAGTTCATTAAAATGCATATATTTTATATAAGCTGTAAATTCTGCATGGTAGCATTACCCGGTCTTTGGATGGTTGAGGATGTTACAACAGAGATCCCATATTCACTGGACATTTTTGGACATAATTTTTTTATTGTTTGGGTACTCAATTGGCTCATAGATCATATTATCATCCTCAATATGATGGAAAAATTGAGATAGTGAAAAAATGTTTGGAAGACTACCTTCGTTTCTTTGTCTCTGATAAACAAACACAATGGTTCAAGTGTTTACCCTTGGAAGAATGGTGGTATAACACTTCCTTTCATACTGCAACAAAAATGACACCATTTATGGTGCTCTATTGATATCACTCATTATCCATCACTTATTCTCTAAAATAAAAATATAAGGTTCAAGCAGTGGAAGATCACATTGATCATCAACAACAGGTTCTCCAACTCTTAAAGGACAACCTGACCATGGCTCGGAATCACATGAAACAACAAGCAAATCAACATCGTAGTGAAAGATGTTTTGAGGTAAGGATTGTCTATTTTTAAGACTACAACCATACAAACATATGCCCCTCAATCAAGATAACAAGGATAATAAATTAACACCAAGGTACTATTTCCTTTATAAGGTGTTGCAAAATATTAGTACTGTGGCATACAAATTGGAGCTTCCTGCATCTTCGCCAGCATACCCAGTTTTCCATGTTTCATGCTGAAATAAGGTTATAGGTAACAAGATCATAGTTCGAACTATATTTCCAGAACTTAAAGAGGAAGGAAAACTCATATTGGAGCTTGAAGCTATCACTGACACAAGAATTTTCTAATTGAGGAATAGATCCATTTCAGAGTATCTCATTAAGTGGAAGAAAATGCATGTTGAATATTCCACTTGGGAAGATGAGTCTTTTATACAGAAGCATCCATAATTAAACAAGCATTACAGACAACACTTGTCTGAATGGGAGGGGAATGTTAATCCCTGAATAGTGGTACATTACCCCTTAACTGAGGCATATTACATTAGTATTGTTATTTTATTCATGTCGTCTTGGGTCCATTAGTTATAATCGTGCCTCCTAGTCTCCTATATATACTAAGGATACCATTTTATTTGGAATCATATTGTATTTGTGAATTCATATGATGTATATAGAGGTTTCCCCCTCAAATAGGCTTATTATCTTAATTTATTTCTTTTTCAAGGCGTTGAGTACTTATTCTAAGGTTTTTATGCTATTTTGATATTTGTTTTGTAAGAAGATAATATGTATGATGTTGAAGAAATATAAAGGTAAATAATTACCCTAAAAGTACAAATAAACGAGGGAAATAAAATTGAAGAAGTTTTAAAATCCCAACTAAAAGAGAAAGAACATATATGTAGAAACCTAGAATCTAAAATAGTCTACCTGAGAAGGGAGTTGGAAAGATCCCCTACCAACAAAAAGAATTATAAGATCTCCACAACCTTGAATGAAATACTAAATCATCAAGGATCACCACTTGAAGAAATTGTTCTTGGCTACAATAAAGGAAAGGAAACTTCCAGTGAAGAAGCCTCAACCTCTTCAAAAAAATCAAATGAAGAAAGAACCAAGAAGTATGTTAATACACTAAGAAGATTTAACAAATTTGAAGACAAAAGGAAGGAGGATATAGATGTTCCACTGAAGAAAATTTCCCCTCACAAGGACATACTATGGAATATTGTCCCATCAATATGGAATCACACAAGAAGGTACCATAACTCTTTCTTTGTCTATTGTTATTCATGTAATGGATTTGGTCATAAAAAAATATATTGTAGAATAAATGAAAGAAGAAACCCTACAAAGAACAACAACAAAGACACCCATGGATAGTCAATAAGAAATTATAATTATTTAAACCCTTTGTTGAACTATAACATCATATGTTATAACTACAATAATTTTAGGAATATAGAAAATTTTTGCAGAAGTAATTTCAAGAAAATTAAGGGAAAGGAAGGCCCAACAATCGTGAAAAGAAATCATGAACAAATAAAAGATAAATCCATGTTCGTGCAAAAAGAACTTCATTCACCAAAGAGTAAATATAATTGGGTTGTTGACAATGGGTGCTCTAGTCACATGCCATGATATAGAACAAAGTTTATCACCATGAAGAAAAATGAAGACATTATTACCTTTGGAAACAATGGTGGATAAAAAAAAATTTGAAAAGGAACTCTCCGTCTTGAAAATCGAAGAGCTAAAGTTGAAAATGTTCCATGTGTTGAAAACATGAAACATAATATTCTTAGTGTAATATAGATGTGTGACAAAGTACATACTCTTACCTTTGAATCTCAAGAATGTGATATCAAAAAACCAAATTCAGGAAAGTTGGTTGCAAAAGGAATTGGGACACCAAACAATGTATACATTCTAGATGAAATTAATGGACAAAAATTGTCCATGGGGTAGATAGATGAAAATTGGTTGTGGCATAAAATAATGGGTGATCTAAACTTTGAGAACTTGGTAAAAATCAATACCAGACAAGCAATAAGAGATATGTCAAAGATCAAAAAACCCACAAGTACTATTTGCAAACAATGTCAGCATGGAAAACAATCAAGGGTGAACTTTAAGACAAGGGAATATGCAACATCCAAACCATTGGAAATTCTTCATACACATCTCTGTGGACCAAGAAGAAAAAAAATCCTACAAGGAGAGAGCTATTTTATGTTGCTCATTGATGATTATACAAGGATGAATTGAGTTTCCTTTCTCAAAAATAAATATGGGGCATTTGAAAAATTCAAAGCATTTAAAGCTTTAGTTGAAAATGGGACTGATCTAAAAATCAAATGCTTAATATTAGATAAAGGAGGTGAATTCACATACAATGAATTTGAAGAATTCAATGAAAACAATGGAATAAAAAGACAATATTCAGCTACTAGAAACCCTCAACAAAATGGAGTAGCTGAGAGGAAAAATAGACATGTACAAGAAATCGCCAGGACAATGTTAAGTGAAGCAAAAATTTCAGATAGATTTTAGAGAGAAAAAGTATACATTGTTGTCTACATTATAAATAGAGGGTAGATCAAAGTCAATTGTGACAATACCCCCTATGAATTATGGAAATTTTGACCAACATTTGTCAAACACTTCAATATATTTGGAAGCAAGTATTACATCAACGCGTTGATGCGGATATATTAAAGTTTGAATCAAGAGTAGATGAATGATTTTTTCTTGTATATTCATCAAGAAGAAAAGCCTATAGATGTTACAACAAAACACTACAATTTGTTTTTCAAAGTGATAATGTAGTAATAGATGAAGACCTACCACACAAGAATAAACTAGACGAATAAGAAATGGATCACAACAAAGAAGAAGAAGAAGCATATGGAAAAGAAGAAGAACCAGAAAATGTAGAAGAAGAAGAAGAAGTAGAAACAAAATGCCAAAATACACAAATACCATCTAGATATGTATAGAAAAATCATCCAAAAAATTTAATTCTTGGTGATAAAAATGCTAAGATTCAAACTAAGAGAAAACTAGAAAATGGTTCGGAGAAAATGCATCTCTATTTACTGCCCAAATTAGAACCTAAATCTTTTGTAGAACCCCATAACAATCCACATTGGGTGAAGTCTATGGAAGAAGATTTAAATCAGATTGAGAAAAATGAGACATGGGAACTTGTGCCAAGACACAAAGATAAATTTGTTATTGGTACAAAGTGGATGTTCAAGAATAAGTTAAATGAAGATAGAAAAGTAGTAAGAAATAAAGCAATACTAATCTATAAAGGGTATAATCAAGTACAAGGTATTATCTTTGAAGAAACATTTGCACATGTTGCAAGCCTATAATCCATTAGAATATTTTTTTCCTTTGCAAGCTTGAAGAATTTTAAAGTGTATCAAATGGATGTCAAGTCAACATTCTTGAATGGAGATTTAGAGGAAGAAGTGTACATATACCATGTTGGAGTTACTTCACACACACCTAGGATTTATTTTTCCTAAGGTTTATTTGTTTATTAGTCATAATTAGTCATTATCCAGTCTCCTATATTTTAGGAGAAAATATTCCACCTGGAGAATATTCTCTTTCAGTTGACACTTCAGTTTGACTAGTTGAGTTGAGTTTAGATGTTGCATTGGGATCATCACCATGAAACATTGGGATCATCACCATGCTAATTTGACCTTTCCTTGGTATCATCACCAAAGTGGCGCATTATCCTTGATTCCATGAGTTAACTCCTCACTACTCTTTGTTCAGTCAGTTAATTGAAGACTAGTTGACTAGTTAACTTAACTATGTGGTAGTTCACTCCCATAACTGCCTAAGAGACTAGAATAGGTGGCAATTCACTCCCGTAATTGTTGGTGTGTGTCCAGATCACTCTAGACCACCACTATGGTGACTTGGTTCACCTCAAGTCGAACTCATTGAGTTATACAGAGTATATCATGTGTAAATTATTTATTTATTCATAATGGTTAATGAGAATTCTTTCCATTGTTTCTCTCCTTCTTCTTCTTTTTCCACTTTTCTTTGAAAATGTGTGTATCAATGTTTATCTAGATCTATTCTGTGCAGGTAAAAACATTTACAGCCCAACCTGGAGGATTCTTATTGTAATAAGACAAAGAATATGTTTTTAGACTGAAGAAAACACTTTATGGGTTAAAGCAAGCCCTTAGAGCATGATATTCAATACTTGACAAGTACTTGGAACAATAAGGATTCAAAAGAGGTACACTAGATAGAAATATTTACATCAAAATAGATAATTATGAAATGTTGATAATTATAGTTTAGGTGGATGATATTATTTTTGAAAGTAATATTGATGAAATGAGCCAAACGTTTGCAGAAGAAATTCAGAATGAATTGTAGATGTCCATGCTTGGAGAGTTATCAATCTTTTGGGGATTGTAGATTACTCAAACAATGAATGAAATATTCATTTATCAGAATAGATACATCAAATGAATGCAAAAGAACTTTGAAATGGAAGATTGTAAACCTGTTAACACACCCATGGTCATTGGTTGTAAGCTAAGCAAGGAATATGAATCCAAGGAAACTGATCAAACCCTGTATAGATCAATGATAGGTATCATACTTTATGTTACATCCTCAAGGAGAAATATAATGCAGACAGTAGGGTTAGTTGGTACGTTTCAAGATGAACCTAAGGAAACACATGTACATGCAGTCAAAAAAATATTCAAATATTTAAAAGGAACATTTCACTTTTGTTTGTCATATCCCACAAGTAAAATATTCATGATGATAGATTACACAAATGTATATTGGGAAGGTAGTGTGGATGACAGAAAAATCACTTGTGGTGGGGAATTTTTTCTGGGAAATAGCTTGGTGTCATGGTTCAACAAGAGACAATCATCAATTTGTCTATCCATAGCAGAAGCAGAATACATTGTAGTAGAAACATGTTGTGGATAGGTCCTATGGATGAAACAAACATTGAAAGACATTCAAGTGGAATATGATCATCCCATATCAATTCTATACAATAATGCCAATGTTGTAAACATATCTAATAATCCTTTTATGCATTAAAAAAAAAACATATTCCAATCAAGTATCACTTTTTGAGAGAGCAAGTCACACAACAAAATGTCAAACTGGAGTATATTGACATAAAAGAACAAATTGCTAACAGATTTAGAAAACCTATTCCCATAGAAGTATTTGAGTATCTTAGATAGAAATTGGGGGTGGTCCCTATTCCCTCCAACCACTAAAGAGCTACAGGATGAACATCAACTCAAGGGGAGAAACAAAAAATATTAATGGTGACAGAAAATGATATTTCAAAATATAAAGAAAGGGAGATAATATCCCTTTTCCATTTATTTCAAAGAGGGAGAGTAGATAGAAAGGGGGTGATTTGTAGAAAATGAATACTTGTAGGAAGAAGTCAACTTGAGATGAGAACAAAACAATGAGATATATGGTTACATAGATTAAAAGGGTTTGTCGCAGATTGTGTTTCCATCAATGCCAAAGGGGTAGGTTTTTGAAAATGGTAATTTCATTGATGTCAAAGGTAGACTATGATGACAGGTCCAATGATAGAACCAAAAAAATAGAGGAGGCATCCAGACTGTTATGACCAAAGAGAATCATACCAACTATATAGAGGAAGAATTTCCCCAAGCGATGATTATACACTATTGCATTTCTGCAAGGATTTTAGGACACATAGAATTGAAAGAAATGAATATTGGAATTTGGATGAGATTGATTCGAAAGGAGATCATGCATAGTGAAAAACAAACCTAAATAATTTAAGAATCAGAGTTTGAATCCATTTGTAAATGTCGAAGGAGTTAATCGTATCCATTGATTTGACATAGTAAACAAATCTGAATCATCTATCAGATGGAAAGGTTATCAAAAAAATTTAGTGTGAGGTTGTACTGAGATTCTGATGGAGGTAACCCTGAGATCACAACTTCCATTTATCTATTGCATATGTAACGTGAGATAATATAGACCATCAATTGGAGAGAAAGGATGCAATGAAACTCCTATAGGAAAAACTATGAGATCCAATGATAACCATTGATTTGTCCTGGCTAGTAGATATTCGTTGTTCACTCGAGAAACATTTATCAGAGTGGACTATGAGTGGATGTAATATGACAACAAGGGACTCCAAGAATGATAGTGAGACAACTTAGTTGATCCACATCACCTTTAATGTCAGATAAACAAAATAAACAAGGATAATTCCATGTTTCAAGTGCCAAGTCAGTAGGGTATATGGAGAAGGGTTGGAGGAAGTGATGACATCAAAGTCACGTTAATACCACATCATCTGCTATAATACTAGCGTCATAGCTAGAGTATCCCAAAAGATGACACATGTCATATTTTGATTGTGTGAAATGAAACTAGGACATAGATGGATGTGGATATCGTTATGACTTCATATAAAATTTGATTTGTTTATATGGGTAGCGAGATGATCTCCACTATTCATCGGAGAGGATCTAGTCAAAGTGGATTGTGTTACCTACAATGGATGTACTATGATGAATGATATTCGAGGAGACATATAGACCATAGATTGATGATTAGACGACATCCAATATCATTCATAGATTATCATGGGTCCCACTTGGCTTTCTCATGAGAAAATAGAGAGATGGGAGATAACTATCATGCATGTTGAAGGAGTGACATGATCGAAGCCATTGATTTTATACTATGAGGAACGTTGGATCTGTTAGATCAACTGCCATTGGAGAGGCTATGGTCAGAATGGAGTTGATAGAAAATATCCTATGAATAGGACTTTGAGATTCAATGATAGTTGTTGATCATAGATCAAACAAATGTTGAGCGATGAGGTCATGTTTGAATGTTTTAGTACCCCGATGAGTCCAATATCAAGGAGATAAGATGATGTAATAAAATGAATATATAATCAGACAACTACTATGTGTTGAGGTTAAATTTAGTGTTATGATGGGCCCAATGGTCCTAATATCAAAAGATCAATGGTTGAGATTGAGCCAAGAACTAGATATGATACTTGTAAAGTGTCGGAATCATGTTGAATATTTTGGTACTCATTGAATAAATCAATGGTCTATATTTAATATTGGTTTAATATAATTATTATTGAGCATCAAACTGTGGTTGGGAGTATTGGTACCCCAATGGCCACGATGAACACGATTGCAAATCAACGGTGGAAATACAATGGAGACCCATATCATACGGTGGCTGAGCATTGAGGACCAATGAAATGATCGTGTAAAACATAAGAAATAAGGAGATATGGAGCCTACTACATGGATATAATTTGGGTATGTGGAAAAATACATGAGAGGGAGAAGCCTATAAATTACAATGCCCAAATTAGATTCAAAGGTAAGAAGAGGTGTGATGGATGTGTGATGTAAAAAATGTAAAGAGCTCAAAGGTTCTTAGGAAGGGGAAGAAGTGCAGGAGGGTGACATGAGGAAGGGGTGAGATCTAAGGTTCTCAAGGTGATAACATGGAAGGAAGAATACATAAGGAAAAGATGATTCAAGGAGATAGGTGTCTCTTGTAAGTGGGTTCTTGCAAGAATTGAAATAGTAGGTTGGTGCCTATAAGTTTTTCTTAAATAAAGTGTTGTGTTTTTTACCATTTTGGGTTTCCATATTAATATATGTGCACTATGCTATTGTATTTATTTTTTGCATTTGATCATATGATGACTAATTAAAGTGGTAAAGAGAAAAAGTGGTAAAAATTGTCCAATACTGATTCACCCCCCTCTCTCAATATTACAGTATATTCCAACAAATGGATGATAGTGTAAGGCTGCATAGTTTCCAGAGATCCATGACTGAAATTTCCTCCAAATGGTATATTGAATTACAAGGAACTCCATTTAAAAATTTTAATGACTTGGTGAAGATGTTTCTAAGGCATTACCAATTTCCCATATGATATGAATTAGAACAAATCTCTTGACACATATATAATAATATTCCTCCACTCACATTTCAGATCATATGAATGAGTGGAGAAAAAAAATATAGGATTATTAAGACCCAAATTATGAACAAACCCCTAATGGAGTGGTTTACAAAGTACCTCTTACCACCCATTTCTAGATATTGCTAGGGATACTATCAAATACAAAACCAACATCTATGCAAAACACTTATATTTGATTTACTCTTGGTTGTGAAATCTTTATGATATTATCCTGCATGCTCCCAGGCCATTGAAAGATCCCTAAAAAACCCAACCTAGGACCCCACGGTGATGGTTTGGTGGTTTATGTATCCCATGAGATTGTGGGACCATTAGTTGATAAGATGGGTCACATGTCCATTTTTTCACACCTTTCAGATAATGGTATGAATTATCAAACTACATTGGTCCCCACTCATACCTCTAAGGTTAATTTGGTACAATCCATCCAACTAAAGAATCCTCAACAACCTAGAGGAAAAAGAAGAGGAATAAAAAGAAGATTTCCAACACTAAGCAAGGGACCACTCTCACCCAAAACAATCAAGGGGAGGAATAAAAGAGAAAAATAAGAGTTGGTTCCCTTGCACAATGGAGGACCATCCTACTCATCATTTTCCTCAAAAGGATGAGGTCCATCTATTTTTTTCTTAGCATAAGGCCCCCTAGCAACATTCTATCCTAATTCATTTTTTTCCCCTTCAACTTCAACACATGGTTGTAGCACATCCTACCCTTCCACAAGAGGGAATGATAGGTACCCATCAACATGAGGGGCATCCTCGAATGCTTCAATTTTCATGTGTGACTAGGAACTCCAATTTTATACTTGAGAAAATAATTATGAAAATTCTAAGGCTACTCCTGCTATGAAAGAGATAACATATTCTTCCCATCCTGGATTCCCTCTTTAGATTGACAAGGAATCCTTTGACACATTGCTTTACCTCCAAAAAGGTGTTATTTGAAGAATTACATACAACCCAAATACATGGTCCTCCCACAAGTACAACATTGAATACTTTTCCTAAGCACCAAGTACCATGTCCACTCTCAAAGTCCTCAAAAGCTTCCCAACTTAGAAGAAATACTTATTGTCTACAATAGTTGGGGTTCATCCCTTATAGTCCTATTTGAAAACCTTTGATTTTTATAAGGTTCATCATAGTATTTCCCATCAAATCTCTTTCCATATCAAAGTGAGAATGATAGGGAAAAATATCTTTCACATTTTGATTGAAAAAGGAGCAATGACTTGCATTATGTCTATGTCATGCTGGAAGGCCCTCGACTCTCCAAAGCTCAACACATATGCAACATTGTTGAAAGAATTTGATGGACATATATTCCATCCCCATGTCTTACCCATTGTGTTAGGTGGTAAGACTGTCTATGTTTCTATGGAGGTCATCGATGCAACTCTTGAGTAAAATTTGTTACTCAGGTGCACTAGGTTCTACAAGATGACTGTAGTTGTATTTTTGGGTGTTATGGTCTAGTTCTTCACTCATCAAGGGAAAATAGTGACAATCAATCAAAATTTTTTTTATACCCCATATTTGGGATCCAATGTGGGGTTAAATGTACCCTTTTTCTTTGATACCCAACAATCTTACATGAGTGTTGGTGTTGGGATGTTCAAATAATCTTTCCTCATGGGAACATTCCCTTTTCCCCCACCACCTCCTACTAAGAAAATTTCTCCTATCAACATGATTTCATCATTTTCCAGATACCTTGGATCTTCCAATCCTTGGGTGGTACCTTTTCCATAAGATGTTGAATCATATGGAGCATCCATGCCATTCACCCTGGTAGAGATTGTTTACTAGGAAATCCAGTCAACATCCATTAACTCTTATTTGGATCTCCCTCGAGATGTGGAATATGATTAATATCCATATCCTTCCTGGGTCATTGCTCCTCTTCCATTTTCAAATGAATTCCTCAATATTTAATTTCCTTCTTATGAAGCTATCACAGAGGTCGTGTATTCACTTGATAAGCCATGCAAGGATCTACACCATTGCATGTATTTTATTCTTGAGTTGGAATAATTAGAGGATGACATTAAAAATCTTGTCCCCATTGATAATGTTCAATGGTACCAATATGCCATCATGATTCATGATGTATCTTTAGAAGGATATTTGGTGTATATTTTCAAAACCATCCCCATTGACATTTCTTAGAAGCCAGGCGTCATGGAACAAATCCTAATAGGAATTTATTATTATCCCCAAGATATTGAATAATATAAGGACATATTCCAAGAATTCCATGATTTGTTTTCTTTGTTTTCCAAGAATTCCATGATTTGTTTTCTTCATGCATGGAATTGACCCCCACATTATTGAATATGGAATTAAAATGCATGATGGAGCTCTAGCCTATCAATCCAAAGAAAGATTCTTTTGTCAAGGAGGAGGTCAAAAAGCTTCTTTTTGCACAATTTATATATCTGGTCCCCTTAACTGAATGGGTTTCCTAGCTCGTTTCAATCACTAAGAAATAAGGAACTATTAGGGTTTGTGTCGATCATAGGTACTTGAATAAATATTTTTCAAAGGATAATTATCTAACCCCATTGATTGATTAGATTATCATTGCATGTGCCTAGAGTGAACTCTTCTCATTCACTGATGGTTTATCTAGATCTAATCAAATCTAGATCAAATTGGAGGATCAACACAATAATTCCTTCATTTGTCTTTGGGTTTCTTTTTCTTATCGAAGGTTTCCATTTCTTCTTAAAAATGTTGGAGACACCTTCGAATGGGACATGTCTATGAATTTCATCACATGAAACAAATTGTAGAGGCATATTTAGATGATTTGGTTGCTCGTTCCAAGTGTTGCAAGGATCATCCTATTCACTTGTGGTCCATTTTCACCCACTATCACTACTATAGTGTTCATTTGAATTCACATAAATGCATATTTTGTGTGGTATCTAGGTGATTTCTAGGTTTCATTGTATCCAAGTACGAGATTATGGTTGATCCCTTGAAGGTTGAAGATATTTTTAATTTTCCTCATCCTTGTACCATTAGCCAACTCCAAAGTTTTCAAGGGAAGGAATTATTCTTACGTATAGTCATTTTCAACTATGCCGAGATCATGAAAGGTTTTATGCATTTTTAAAAAGTCGTACCTTGTGTGTGGGATGACCAAGATCAATGGTCATTTTCTTGGAGAAGGCCTTCATGTCAACTCCCTTATTGAGCCCTCTTGAATATTGTTGGGACTTATTTCTATATCCTGTAGAATTTGAATCCACCATAGGAATGGTGCTCATCCAAGAAGATGATGTGCTAAAATAACATATCATTAACTATATTAGCAAGGGACTTGTTGTTCCTCAGCTTCAATACTCTCATCTTGAGAAGTTGGGTTTGGAAACTGTGCATGTTTTCCAATGTTTACAAAGTTATATCCTTATGAAAAATATGACCATTATTTCCATTGCTAGCCCAATGTATCACATCCTAAACTATCATATCATTGGGGGAAAGTAGTCCAAGTGGATTTCTATCCTCCAAGATTTTGACCTATATTTTGTTTCTTCCAAGTCTAAGAAATCCTTGGCATTCAAAGAGTTGATGTTTGAGATTCCCCAAGTCAATGTTGAACCTATGCTTAATGAATCATTTCCTGATGATTTTTTATTGCTCATTGACTCGTCCGATACATGGTATGGAGATTTCTTAGTCTACCTCCAGACCCAACGTTTCCTTCCTCAAATTTCTTGTGATGAATGCCAACACATAAGAAATCAAGATAGACATGATATCATTGTTGATGATACCCTTTATCATAGAGGGGTCAATTTTATTCTATGTCATTTCCTTATCCATGGGGAAGCTAAAAAATTTTTGAATGAATGTTATTATGGATGACATGGTAGTCATCTCTTTGGGTTGACCATTGCCTAGAATATATTGTGTGGTATATGTGTTTGTCCCACATTCTTCAAAGATTGTATAAATGTAGTCCAAAATCATCATTCTTGTCAAATATTCACCTCTAAGATGCATTCTCATCTTGCTCCACTTCATCCTATGGTGATTTTTCGTCTCTTTTCCAAATAGGGAATTGATTTTATAAAATGTAAGCATACCTCGACTAATGGTCATGGCTACATAATTGTGTATGTTAACTACTTCACCAATTGGTTTGAGGCCTTGCCTACCTTTTTCAACAATGGCACCAACACTACTATGTTCATATTCAATAACACTATCACTAGGTTCTATGTTCCTAATACTATAGTGATGGACCATGAGTCCCATTTTTCCAACAAGATGATGATTGCATTAGCTTCCAATTTGGGTTTTCCGCATGAGAACTCAACACCTTACTATACTAGATCCAATGGCCAAGTACAAGCCATCAATCATGTCATGAATACCATGATCCATATGATGTTGGGAAAACAAAATACTAACTAGTATCTTATGCTATTTTCAGCATTATGGGATTACCATACCTCAGCCAAAACTAGCACCTAGTTTACACCATTCCAAATTGTTTATGGTCTAGAGGAAATCATTTCGATTGAATCTGAAATCTTGTCATTGAATCTTGTTGTAGTAATTTTTTCCAACACCTTCTCCGAGGAGGAGAGTCTCTTATACTTGGATCATGTTGATGAACAATGTCATGATGCCACATTGGCTAATGAACCCAATAATAAATGCATCAAAGAACAATATGCTAAATCTTTCCATCCTAATGTTATGCTAGACCACACCAATGATGTATAACAAGTGAAATAATAAATGTAGGGTGGTGACCGTGGAGGTGCATATAGATATGGATATTAAGGAGGTCCCGGGGGTGGATATGGATGAGGCTGAGGAAGAGGATCCAGAGGAGATGTTGGAAGTCCCCCACTTGTTTTAACTCTGGTGAGATAGACCATGTGTCTAGATTTTGTACCAAAATAGACACTCTATGTGGGTATTGTTATGGTCCCAAGCATGTCATAGATTACTATCCTGTCTTATTGAAGAATTGCGAAGAGAAGAAGGAACACTACAACATGGTGATCACAAAGATGTGCAAGAACCAAAAGAATGATGAGGAAGTTGATGTGTAGGTGATAAATTGAGGTGGAGAAAATATGGGTATGGAATTTGATAATGGCGACAGCTCAGGTTAAAGACCATAGCGGAAGATAATAAGGTTAGAAAAATTTCCTCCTAAGTTTGATGGTGTCCAGTAGAAGTAGCTTTTGCATGATGTGCAAAGTTCCCATTGAAAATTAAAGAGAAGAAGAAAAGTTGCAACATGTGACATAAAGGTATGTCAAAGAGGCCCTGATCCATGAGTAGGTACAATGTGCGACACAACGGTCATTGGAGGAACCCCAAGCCCATAAAGAATAAAAACTTGCCACACAAATTTATTTAGAAGAAGCTCATGTGCATGGGTAAATACAATAGATGATGAAAAGGTCACTAGAAGAAGCTCACAGACAAGAAGAATTGGGATGAAATGAACAAAGGGAAATAGAGGAAATAAATGAACAAAGGGAACTAAGGGAAATAAATGAACCATAAAGGTGCTTTCTACTATCCTCCTTAAAATAAATAATTCATTCTCATGAATACAACAACAAGGATAAAGAATTCCAATCTGCATTTGAGTCTGATAAAAAGTTATACAAATCCTAATTTCAACTTTCCACCCCCCCTATTGGCCCTTGACCAACTTTTGAGGAAACATCGGTTGTGTTTGACCACTTTTGGGACTTTGACATGCTGGTCAAAGATGGAGTGCCTGGACGGAGCTGAGATTGCAGGATCTCACTTATTTTGCAAGCTTGTGGACCAAGCAAAGGGTTATTAGGGTTTATGTAACGGGTATGGGATTTCATCCCATGGGTTTACCCATGCTTAGGCCTTTATGTAAATGTATAAATAGGTATTTAAGAGATTTGAGAAGTACAAGAATCAGCTTAGTGCATAACTACTAGTGGCTATGTGCATAGTAAGTTAATATTGGCTCAATTCAAGAAGTTGTAAGTGCTTCATGTAGATAGATCGTGTAAGGATTTGTGTTATTAAAGAGTTGGCTCTGTCCCTTGAATTTATTTTTTGGAAGGTGGATATAGTGCGCTGTGTGCAGATCACTTATCCAGTGTGAAGCTAAGCTCCATGTCTTTGTGCACAGGAGACTAATAAGGAAGACAAAGAGTTGGTGGACGTAGCCGCACACTAGGGTGAACCACATGTATCCTGTGTCTTGATATGATTTGTGCGATGTTGTTTTTGTGATTATTTTCTTAGTTTTGTTGGTGTTATTTATAATGAATGCATCTGATGTTGTAGCTTAGTACTTAATGATGTGAATGAATGTTATATATGAGTTGATGCTATGTGTTGATTAAGGTTAGTTGTCATTGATGTCAAACCTTGAAGAAAGCCTCATATCACAAAGGTTTGGGTAATGTACCCAATATTGTTTGATGTAAATATGACTCATTATTGTCTTGTCATGGTTGATAATAAGTAAAGATGGATGAACTCCAAAGTGGTCCCCTTATGGTGAAATCCCTCATGGGGAGATGCTTTACAGAGTAAGCGAACCCATGCTTAGTTATGGAATAATGAGATGAAGGCCAATGATTTTTTCAGTGAAACTATCCTATATGGATATTTCTTATCGTTCCATTTCTAGTGCTATGTGAAATGTCACATAACTCCTCACGGTTAGAGAGTTATGGCCATGGGAAGTTGGAGAACCGAGGTTTGGGTAATGGACCCAAGTTTGTTTGATGGATAACGGTATGATTTTTGATATATTTTCAGGTAATACTATTCTATATGGATATTACATGTCATTCCATTTCTGTTGGTATGTGGAATGTCACATAACTCCTCATGGTTTGAGAGTTATGGCCTTACGAAGTTGGACGACCCTCATATGTCATCTACAAGCCCCAAAAGGTCGAAGTAGTCAAATTGGTTTAAGAGATTTTAGAAGGTAAATAATAAAGTGAAGTGATGAGTGTAATATAATTCAAAGTTAATAAAAAATAAATTATTTAAATAATAAATTTAATGGAGATATTAGAAGTGGGTTAACCCTAAAATAAGGAAAGTGGGCAAAGTGATCTAGAACATGTTTTTAAGGAAGCTACTTGGAGAGTATAAATAAGAGGCAAGGCTCTCTCATTTTAGACACACTTGAGAATATTGAATAAATATAGGTATCCGATGTAACCAAAGGATATCTAAGCTGAATTTCTAAGGAAAGTGAAGAAACGAAGGCCGAAATTTAGGGAAGGATAAATTCTTTTGATGATTCTTTCTAAGGTATGTTTTTTTCAAGTCATCTCACCATTTTCGCAAGAAATTTTTTTCTAGAATGATTCAGACCTTGAAATTTATATTCCAGTGAGGAAACATATCCAAGTATCTATGGTAAAATATTCATATTTTGGGTTGATTTATTTTTGGACTTACACTCTGTTAAGATTAGGGTTTGTGTCTAGTCCTAAAACTAGTCAAAAATAGGTGTTTCAGGTAAAAATGTCATAAATTCTTCATAAAAGATCCAAATTCAGTAAGACCAAATGTGTTGGTTATAGTACTGTCTATATCATTTTGTGTAATAGTTTCATATCAATTAAATAAATATTCCATGCGAGGCATGCTCTACAAGGTCACTCTCTAGAATAATCCAAAATTCAGCAACGTGTGCCATTTTTGCTATAAATCTTTTTATGAGAGGTTTCAAGTAGTTCCACCTAGAGGAATTTCACAAAACACACTGAGTAACATTTTGTATCATTTTCAAATATTTATTCATTATAGGGACAAAGTTATGATTATTTCAAGTTAAGGTTGTTGACTAATCCAAAACTAGTCTCGTGAGACTAAAGAAACATTTGATGTAAATGCTACTCTCTTGTTGTTAAAGTTAAGGAAGGTTTGTAGGTATGTGATCATATAAACCAAGTCTATTATAGAGTCACAAATAATATTTGGATGATGAAATTGATGAGGGATTTTGGTTTAGGTACAAGTTGGGTACATGGTTGAGATAAGTAGTTGATGAGTTGGCACATACATGAGGTGTATAGTTGATGATGTTGTTACATATTGATGATTCATAGTTGATGAGCACTTGACACATGATTGGTACATACTTGATACATGGTTGGATTCACTTGTTTATGGTACATGTTGATTACAGATTGTTTGGTACAGGTTGGTGCATGGTTGATGCACTTGTTTATGGTACAGATTGATTACAGGTTGAGGTACAAGTTAATACATGGTTGATGCATGGTTTAGGTTTATTGGTACATGTTTACAATGGTATATCTCACAGTTATAGTGTGACAGTGTTTCCATCATTCTACTTCTACTTCAGGGCAGTTGGACGGGGCAAAGATAGGTGGTTGTAGCCACCTTCCAGTTGTAGTCGAAGAACATAGGGGGTTATAGCCTCCTTCTAGTTGTAGCTAGAGAATTGAGGAGTTGGATCTTCCCTCGGGTTGTAGCCTGAGAAGCTAGGGGGTTGGAACCTCCTTCTAGTTGTAGCTAGAAAACAAAGGAAGTCGGTGCTTCCAATGAATGTAATTCTTCAAGACATATAATATAAAGCATTATGTGGTTTTCTCCCGATTTGGGT
This sequence comes from Picea glauca, assembly GCA_000966675.3. NCBI lineage: Eukaryota > Viridiplantae > Streptophyta > Pinopsida > Pinales > Pinaceae > Picea > Picea glauca. The sequence goes on from JZKD02S2247914.1 coordinate 101,253, forward strand.
TTCCACGTAAAACACTAGTGTACTATGTATGTGGGTGATTTTTCATTTCGTATTTCTCATTATTGGATAATAATTCTACATTTATATAACACTTGGATTATTTGGAGAAAAAGGATTATAATTACGCTATTACTGATTCACCCCCCCTCTCGGTAATCCAACAATTGGTATTAGAGCACGTTCCTTCAGAAATCAATTTCACCACTCAAAGGTAGATCATGGAAAGTACCAACTCATATAAAAATGGAATACCACACTTTGATGGACATAAGTATTCTTTTTGGAGCATAAGGATGAAGACATATATACAAGCATAGGGGTTTGAAATTTGGCAATCAATTGTAGATGGATACATAGTACCAACAGTTCCACCAACAAATGAAAAAGCAGTGAAACTTGGTCAAAATAATTCCAAAGCTACAAATGCACTTTTGAATGGTGTTAGTGAAATAATATTCACCAAAGTAGCACATTGTAAATCCACCAAAGAGATTTGGGACAAGCTTCGAAATATTTATGAAGGAGATACAAAAGTAAAAGAAGCAAAACTTCAAACTTACCGAGGTCAGTTCGAATAACTAAAAATGAAGGAAGATGAGAATGTTGCAACCTACTTCTTAAGAGTTGACTAAATAGTGAATGAAATCATAGGATTGGGAGAAGAAATCGAAGAATTTTTAATTGTTCAAAAGTAATAAGATCTCTTCCTATGAGATTCAACCCTAAGATATCAACACTAGAAGAAAGATCGAATCTGAATTCAATAAGCATGGACAAACTGCATGGAATCTTCACATCATATGAAATGATAACTAAATAGGAAAATCTAGATGTAAAAGATGAATCCTTCAAAGCATCCAAAAGATCAAAGAAAAAGAAAAAGGAACAAGAAGAATATAGCAACAACAATGATGTCTCGGAAGATGATGGAAGAAGTGGCCAACTTCATCAAAATAATGAACAAGGGAACCAATGGTAGGTATAGAGGTAAGCTTACTTTACTAGAAAAAGAGAAATGATGAAGGTTACTCAAAAGGAAAACACACTTATAAAGGCAAAATAACTACAAAGAAAGATTTTAAGAAAATCTTATGCATCAAAGAAGACATCTCATCATCAGATGAAGATGAAATCAGTGACAGTGAGACAGGAAGAGTTCTATTCATGGTAGTAAAATATTATGACAAAGAAGACTCCAAAGAAGACTATGAAGAAGCCAAAGAAGGATATGAAGAATTCGAAGACGAAATTGAAGAGGCAAAAGTTGACTATCAAGAAGAATTAATGTGTGTCATAGAAGTTATCAGAAGAGAAAAGAAGAAAAACAAGAAACTACAAGCATAACTACACAAGAAAAAGGAAAATCGAGAACTAGAACAAACGATCACAATATTGAAGGTTCAAATAGAAGAAGATAAAAGAATTGAAGAAGCACTCAAAGAACAACTAGAAGAAAAGGACAAGATCATTGGAAACTTGGAATCATAGATTGTCACACTAAGAAAGGATATTCAAAAGAAAAATATGCAAAATAGCTCAAAAGTTCTGGATGACATTATCAACAATAAAAAATCTCATCTTGACAAGTCTGGACTTGGATACAATCAGACAAAAAAGGGATCAAGATCCAAAACAACAAAGAAAGAAAAAAATCCAAAAAGCTATGTAAAAACAATCAAATGGGATAGGAAGATGTACAAGGAAGATTACAGGGACACTACTCCACCGAGAAGATTCATATTTTAGAATAAAAAATAGAGAGATAGGCCTCAAGAAGAAGAAGGATTCATAAGAGCACCTTCTTTCAGAATATTTTCAACTCCCAGGTATCAAATTATATTTTTTTGTTTATGTTATGCATGTAATAATTTTGGACATAAGGCTCTGAATTGCAGAGCTAACAAAAGGAAAGATAACAACTTTGAGAGTCATACTCAAAAGGGTTACTCAAGAAGACCTAGTGAAACACAAAGAAGAAGTTACAAAAGGTTTTAATCTTTGAGCATTGAAGTGGAATGTTACAAATGTAACAATTTTGGACACGTGGCCAAAATTTGCAGAATGACAGTCTCTCCTAAAGAACCTCAATAGTCACAGACAAGAACCTCAGAAAATGACATGGATAAGAAAGAAAGATTAGTATAGCAATGAAGAATGAACAATCTCTCTACAAGCTAAGAAGAACAAAAAATATTGGTATGTTGACAGTGGGTGTTCCAAACACATGACAAGTGATAGAGACAAATTTCTTACATTGTGAAAGGAAAGAAATGGATCAGTCTCCTTCAGAAATGATAATTCAGCCAAAATCATTGGAGAAGGTATAGTCCGAATTGGGAACAAGAATAAAAAGGCACAAAATGTTCTACTGGTAGAAGATATGAAACATAATCTTCTAAGTGTGAGTCAAATGTGTGACCAAGTTCATAACATTACTTTCAATTCACAAAAGTGTGACATAATAAGAGAAGGTTTGGGGAAATTGGTCAGTACACCTGCAAGAACTTCAAACAACATATATGTGTTAAATGAAATTGGAAATGAAAAGTGTCTTCTAGGAAAGGAAGATGAAAGTTGGCTATTGGTCTAAAAATAAAAGGCTGACTTGTTATGCTATGCAAGCACCCTCTACTTCAATAAAATAAACCTTTTAGGACCTTGCTTCATGTGTTAAAATATGCAAGATGGTTTATGTGTTAAGTTCATGCTTCTTCTTTTCAATGATCATGTGTGAGGAAATGTTCTTTTAAAAAGGTTAAATATGTACTATAAACAAATACACAGCAACATAACTTGCAGAAAATAAGCCATCAAACTCACAATAATAACAAGATGATAAAGGAGTTCACCCCTCTCTGGGCTACATCTCCTTGAGCCTCCTTCAATGGATTAGGCTCTTTGGGATTAGTTTGTCAAATGTTATGTTACAAGCTGCTGCTCAATTCCAATGGATTTACACACTGTACCATTGGGTTCAGAATACATAAAAACTCCAAAAACGACTATTAGAACTTTGAAAATGGATCTTGTCTCATCCAATCATGACCTCTTCTACATGTGTCCTTTAAGATTCCCTGAGATTTTATGTGGCAAAAACACCTGTAAAAGTCCTCCCATGGATTTGATACCTATCCCAATGTGTTTAGAGCATAACAATTAGTCAAAAATGATTATTTAATCAGAGAAAACAAGTATAGGTTTATCTGTGCATGACCTCAAACAATGAGGGCTTCAAGCTCCCTTGAGCTTCTTGAAACTTCAATGGTGAAAAACCTGCAAAAGCAGTCTTCAAATGGCTGTGAAAGCAGTGCCAATGGACTCAAAACGTCCAAAAACCCCTAGCTGGGCTTTTACAGCACCTCATTTGGCCAAAAAATGAAGAAGATAGGCCTCCTCCATTTTCCTCCTTCAAGCTTGTTGTCCTTGGTTCTCCATTTTGCACCTGTGTGTGAGTAACCCGGCTTCTGGGCATTTTTCGTGCCTAAACCCAGCACCCGTGCGCATTCTGAAATTGGTGCCAAAATGTCACACCGTTAGCAGAATTAGAGCCCCCAAAGTTAGAGGTGTTGGGCGCATGGGGGCCATATGGCCACGTCCCAGCGCATATAAATGGCTATGTTGCATGAATGAACCTGGACTTGACAAGTGTCCAGGTGCGTGGGCTTAACCGTTTTGAAACGCGTTTAGAATTCCCGTGCACATATAAGTGGCAAGGGTCATATGGATTATACAAGAACCGAGGGCTACATATGTAATACACTCCCGCGCGATTGGCATGGTCAAATCTATAACCAATAGAACCACGAGTTACCACAACCCCCGCACTCCATTTAACACAGGCATGGTCACATGTTTCAATGCATAAAACCATGGGTCAACAATTGAAAACCCCCGCACGCGTACCATATGTGGTCATATGTTAACACAATGGAACCGTGGCTTACCTCCACACTAATCCCGCGTGCAATTGCATATTTATATCGTGGCCATATGTAAATAGTAATACGACCAAGGGCCAGGGCTAAGCCCCGGCCCGACCCCCGCCATTTGCAACATTTTCAAATTGAAATAAATTTAAACCCATTACATACACAAGGACCAATGCATGGCGTGCCCGTTGGGTGACCATTGCCAAAGCACTCGATGGTGGAGGTCTAGAGTTCGATTCTGGTGAACTTAACAAAATTTTGAACAACCCAATAGTCAATAAAGGGGTGCCACATGGTAGCCCTTGACTGGGCCACGTGGCACCTTTCCATTCGACAATTAAACGCCACGTGGCAATAGTCTACTCGTCCACGTGTGCTACCAACAAAGCCTGCCCCATCAACTGCCATGGGTGAGTCGTACCCTACCACATCATCATGTACGGATCTACCACATCAGCATCCGTACGGAATGTATGGACTGCACAGTCAACGTCCCTTTTTTTTCTTGTTTGGCGATTCGAACAAATCACGATATCTCTCGCTCCCGACGTCCGTTTGAGACAAAACGAGTTGCGTTGGGTTCGTGATGATGAGGGCTACGCTCGCGTTCATTTTGAGGCAATTATGAGAACGTTGATTTTTGAGCTAAAATTTGACCCCTGGTCCAGATTCTGATCACACCTTCCCACTGAAAGGATTTTGGACCCAAAAAAACTTATTATTATCTATATGGGCTTCAATACTCTTCTTCTTTCAAGTTCTATCAACTAATTCTACTTGAAAAGTCTTTTCGACAATCACCTGGATACTTTGACATGCCTTGCTTGCAACTAGCTATGTCCCTCAACCACTGCTCCCTGGCTGCTGTTGACCCACCGTTCTCTCTGTGCTTGGAAGTCTGCCAACCTTTCCACTGAGAATCAAGTCCCTCTTTCGAACTCTTTGACGTCAACACAATCTTCTCTCCAATGGCTGCAAAAAACTTTCCTGCGACATCTTGTCACAAGCCAAGAAAACCATCAATCTTGAAAACAAATTGACACAAGACTGAAAATGATGCCAGCAAAGTCTTTTTACTCTTCAAGAAAACTATCGCATCTTGTACTTCATCAAAGCACATGGCATTTTCCTGCATTTCAGTGTACTCAAAATTGACTTACAAGCCAACATACACCATCGACTAAACACAAGTCGAAAAACATGATCGACACAACATAGTCATCAAAACAACATCGACACAAGTCGAGACTCATTTGAAACATATCAACCTTCCAAAAATGACAAGTCAACAAACATGATAAACAATCATGTTACAATCATGAATCATTCATGATGAACTATCACCAAGTTCATTGTTTACGCACTCACAAAAACAAATGCATGTGCATAGCTCTTCAAATCTCCTTCCTGTATAAACATAAGTACATAAACCCAAAACATGTGGGTACTTAAGAGATGAATATGAAAAATGTATATGGCTGTAACAAATGAGCATCATACCCCACTTTTACATCCTCCTGAAAAAGTTGTATAACCCAAGAATGCATTCAAAAGAAATGCATTCACATGCAACTTGCATCTTACAAGTTATGGTAATGTTGCAACTTGTCAAACTTCATCAAAAATGAATAGATAAGGCTGAAACATGCATCTACAATAGAAAAAAAATGCAAGACTTACTTAAGAAATCTAACCATTTCTTACCAAGCCAACTCAATGGTGAATTTTTCTGCTGAAAAATCGTCCTCTTGTGAATCATCTTGACCCACATCGATTATGGAATCTCCTCTTCCATTCTTGCCAATATTTTTATCCAACTGTTGCTTGTGTTGTGGATGAGTGGTTGGATGCAATGTCCAATATTGGTCAATGAGATGACCCCTCTTCTGACAATGAGTGCAAATCTTTTGCATGCTCTTTTCAAGTTGCCTTTGCTTGGAAAGTTTCCTGAAAGTGGTCAATCTTTTCCAACATTTTGAAACATGATGGTTACATAAACCACAATATGTACATGGACTTTTTCTTCCCTTTTTACATGCAAATTTATCATGCTTAACATAATCAAAAGAAACTGAATGATAGGCAGATTTATACCTTGAACATTCACCTTTATCGTCCCTTTGAGGAGGTGAATTTGAAGAGTTACAAGCTCTCTTTTGAAGACCAACAAATCTGTTCTTGTCCTCATGGTTGTCACAAATCTTTTGTTTCACACATTTACATTCATCTTGAACACAAGTTTTGCATGCTGAAGAGATTGAACTTTCAACAAAAGTTCTTGAACTTTCACCTTTAAAGCCTTCTTAAGGAGGTGAACTTGAAACAAAATTTGTTCTTGGAAATTTTTCCCTTGTCTTCTCAACTTTGGAATTTGTTCCATCAATTCGTTCATAACCAAGACCACAATACTTAGGTTTCTCTTCAACAACAATAGGCTCAACAATGCCTTGTGCATGCTTGCCTAAACCTTTACCTTCATAGCCCATTTTTAACAATAACCTGGACCCTATTCCTCTTGTGTGATTTTCAAAAACACCAAAGCATTCTTCTTGAGAGGAATTTGAAGACAAACTAACATTACATACCTCATGTTCATGCATGTACTTGGTAAGGGTTTCCTTTGCTTCATGGAGTTGATTCTCCATCTCATGCAACTTTTCAAGAAGTGGGTCTTTCTCCTCCTTCATGGCCATCAACTGCTCTTGAAGGACAATGCTCTCTTCTCTATATTTCCACAACTCTTGTACCATATCTTTCATGGTTAGCAATGACTTAAACATTTCTTTGTCAAAGAACTTAGATTTGGAATATGTATGAGAACTATCCATGTTTGAAGCTTCCTCCATCCTTGCAAGATATCAAACTTCAACACAAAACTTGCACAAATACCAATAGCTAAATCTCAAGCTATCATTGGCAAATACATGAGCAAAACAAACTATTCTCTGATACCATCTGATTTGAAAATAGAATGCTGACTTGTTATGCTATGCAAGCACCCTTTACTTCAATAAAATAAACCTTTCAGGACCTTGCTTCATGTGTTAAAATATGCAAGATGGTTTATGTGTTAAGTTCATGCTTCTTCTTTTCAATGATCATGTGTGAGGAAATGTTCTTTTAAAAAGGTTAAATATGTACTATAAACAAATACACAGCAACATAACTTGCATAAAATAAGCCATCAAACTCACAATAATAACAAGATGATAAAGGAGTTAACCCCTCTCTGGGTTACATCTCCTTGAGCCTCCTTCAATGGACTAGGCTCTTTGGGATTAGTTTGTCAAATGTTCTGTTACAAGCTACTGCTCAATTCCAATGGATTTACAAACTGTACCATTGGGTTCAGAATACATAAAAACCCCAAAAATGACTATTAGAACTCTGAAAATGGATCTTGTCTCATCCAGTCATGACCTCTTCTACATATGGCCTTTAAGATTCCATGAGCTTTTCTGTGGAAAAACACCTGTAAAAGTCCTCCCATGGATCTGAAACCTATCCCAATGTGTTCAGAGCATAACAATTACTCAAAAACGATTATTTAATCACAGAAAACAAGTATAGTCTTATCTGTGCATGACCTCAAACAATGAGGGCTTCAAGCTCCCTTGAGCTTCCTGAAACTTCAATGGTGAAAAGCCTACAAAATAAGTCTTCAAATGGATGTGAAATCAGTGCCAATGGACTCAGAACATCCAAAAACCCCTAGCTGGGCTTTTATAGCACCTCATTTGGCCAAAAACTGAAGAAGATAGGCCTTCTCCATTTTCCTCCTTCAAGCTTGCTGTCCCTGGTTCGCCATTTTGCACCTGTGTGTGAGTAACCTGGCTTCTGGGCATTTTCCATGCCTAAACCCAGCACCCGCGCACATTCCGAAATTGGTGCCAAAATGTTGCACTGTTAGCGGAATTAGAGCCCCCAAAGTTAGAGGTGTTGGGTGCATGGGGGCCATATGGCCACGTCCCAGCACATATAAATGGCTACGTTGCATGAATGAACCTGGACTTGACAAGTGTCCAGGCATGTGGGCTTAACCATTTTGAAACGCATTTAGAATTCCCACGCACATATAAGTGGCAAGGGTCATATGGATTATACAAGAACCGAGGGCTACATATGTAATACACTCCCACGCGATTGGCATGGTCAAATCTATAACCAATAGAACCACGAGTTACCACAACCCCCGTGCTCAGTTTAACACAGGCATGGTCACATGTTTCAATGCATAAAATTGTGGGTCAACAATTGAAAATGCCCACACGCGTACCATATGTGGTCATATGTTAACACAATGGAACCATGGCTTACCTCCACTCTAATCCCGCGCGCAATTGCATATTTATATCGTGGCCATATGTAAATAGTAATACGACCAAGGGCCGGGGCTAAGCCCCGGCCCGACCCCTACCATTTGCAACATTTTCAAATTGAAATAAATTTAAACCCATTACATACACAAGGACCAATGCATGGTGCGCCCCTTGGGCGACCATTGCCAAAGCGTTCGATGGTGGAGGTCTGGAGTTCGATTCCGGTGGACTTAACAAAATTTTGAACAACCCAATAGCCAATAAAGGGGTGCCACATGGCAGCCCTTGACTAGGCCATGTGGCACCTTTCCATTCGACAATTAAACACCACGTGGCAATAGTCTACTCGTCCACGTGTCCTGCCAACAAAGCCTGCCACATCAACTACCACGGGTGAGTTGTACCCTACCACATCATCATGTACGGATCTGCCACGTCAACATCTGTACAGACTGTATGGAATACACAGTCAGCGTCCTTTTTTTTCTTGTTTGGCTATTTGAACAGATCACAATATCTCTCACTCCCGATGTCCGTTTGAGATGAAACGAGTTGTATTGGCTTCGTGATGATGAGAGCTACGCTCTTGTTCGTTTTGAGGCAATTATGAGAACGTTGATTTTTGAGCTAAAATTTGACCCCTGGTCCAGATTTTGATCAGCTATGGAACAGAAGAATGGGTCACATGCATTTTGATAACCTTTTGAAAGTCAGCAAAAGAAAAGCAGTCAAAGAAATTCCCCAGATCATGAAACCAGCCAACACTTTATGAAATCATTGTCAACAAGGAAAGAAAACAAAGACGAGGTTCAAATCAAAGGAATATTCAAGAACAAGACCACTAGAAGTTGTTCATATTGATCTAGTTGGACCAACTACAACAAAGGGCTTAAAAGGTGAGAGATACTTTATGTTATTAGTTGATGATTATACAAGAATGACTGCAGTTTTCTTTCTCAAGAACAAGTCAGAAGCTTTTGAAAACTTCAATATCTACAAGGAAATGGTTGAAAATGAGATGAATTCAAGAATCAAATGCTTGATATGTGATAATGGAGGAGAGTTCACTTCAAAGGAATTTATGGACTACTACAGTAGTCATGGAATAAAAAGGCAATTCTTCGTTGCTACGACACCTCAATAGAATGGAGTTGTTGAAAGAAAGAACATGATGGTACAGGAAATGGCTCAAACAATGCTAATGGATTCCAAATTGGTAGATATATTTTGGACACAGGAATTGCATACAACAATTCACTTTCAAAATAGAGTAATGCTCAGAAACAACACCAATAAAAATCAGTACGAGCTCTGGAAAGGAAGATCAACAAATGTGAAGCACTTCAGATTTTTTGGAAGAAAATTCTACATCAAAAGAGAAGATGGAAGAATGCGAAAGTTTGACTCTCATGTGGACAAAGGAGTACTTTTTGGTTACTCAAGTACAAGGAAAGAATACAAGTGTTACAATCTAAGATTGAACAAAGTTGTGGAAAGCATCAATGTAACAATTGATGAAACAGACAGACCAGAATCAAAGAAAGAAGAAAAAAAATCAATGGAACAACTTTTCATAGAAGAAGAAGAAAAATATGAAGAAGAAGAGGAAGATGAAGAGAATCCAACAGAAACAGAAGAGCAAGTTCAAAAAGTATCTCCAAATACACCTAGCAAACAAGTACATAAAACTCATCCTTCAGATCAGATTATTGGAAACAAAGATGGAGGAGTTGAGACTAGAAGAAAAATCCATTCACCAGAACAAACACACCTAGAACTCTTATCTACAATGAACCAAATTGTTTTGAAGAAGCCAACAAGGATAAATTTTGGAATAAGGTCATGAATGAAGAATTTGATCAAATAGAGAAAAATGACACTTGGGAACTGGTTCCAAGACCAAAGAATAAGAATGTGATCGACAGAAAATGGGTTTTTAGGAATAAATTAAATGAAGATGGACAAGTTACAAGGAACAAAGCTAGATTGGTATGTAAAGGATATGCACATATTGAAGGAATCGACTTTGAAGAGACATTTGCCCCAGTTGTTAGAATGGAAACAATCTGGTTGTTTTTAGCCTATGCATGCTCCAAAAATGTTAAAGTATATCAGATGGATGTAAAATCAACTTTTCTGAATGGGGAACTTGAAGAACAAGTCTACATTGAACAACCAGAAGGATTTCAATTGTCAGAGAATGCAGATTATGTGTGTAAATTAAAGAAGGCCTTGTATGGTCTAAAATAGGCTCCTAGTGCATGGTACTCTAGACTGGATAAGTATCTGCAAAAGGCAGGGTTTAGAAAAGGAAGTGCAGACAACAACCTATACATCAAGGTAATTGAAGGTAATATTTTATTAATTGAAGTTTATGTTTATGATATTATTTTTAGTAGTGATGATGATAGGTTAAGAACAAAATTTGAAAAAGATATGCAGAATGAATTTGAAATGTTGTTACTTGGAGAACTATCCTTCTTTTTTGGACTTTAGATACATCAAAGAAACCAAGGAATCTTTATTTCTCAAACCAAGTATATCAGAGAAATGCTAAAGAGGTTCGGAATGGAAGATTGCAAACCAGCTATGACTCCCATGCCAACCAGTTGCAAGTTGAGCAAAGATGATGATTCAAAGTCTACAGATCAGAGGCAATACAGGTCAATTATTGGTAGCCTACTATATGTGACAACATCCAGACTAGATGTAATGCAGGTAGTTGGACTAGTTTCATGATTTCAAGTAGCACCAAATGAGTCACATGTGTTAACAGTGAAGAGGATTTTCAGATATCTCAATGGAACATAAGAGATTGAATTATGGTATCCAAAAGGAAAGGATCTATCACTTATTTCCTACACAGATGCAAATTGGGTAGGTTGTATTGATGACCGATGAAGCACAAATGGAATATCATTCTACCTGGGTGAGTGTTTAGTATCATGGATAAGCAAGAAACAATCATCAATATCTTTATCTACAGTCGAGGCAGAGTATATTGTAGTAACATCATGTTGTACATAGGTTCTTTGGATGAAACAAACTCTGAAAGATATACAGGTTGAGTATGATGAGCCCATTCCAATATATTGTGATAATACAAGTGCCATCAGTATCTCGAAGAACCCGGTGATGCACTCCAAGATGAAGCACATTCCAATAAAGTATCACTTTCTATGGGAGAAGGTTGCAGAAAATAAAATCAGAGTTGAGTATGTGGGCACAAAAGAACAAGTGGTAGACATCTTCACAAAACCACTTCCACGGGAATCCTTTGCACATCTTCACCAAAGACTTCAAGTTATTTCTACTCCAAAATGAATGATTTTTTAATGCTTATCTTATATGTCTTAGATTTACATGAGGAAGCCCCATAAGATGACAGTTCAGTCAAGGGGAGAAACCTCGAATGGAAAGATACCTTTGCCATTGATGACAAAGGGGGAGAGATTTATCAGATGCAAAAAATAGAGGCATGGTTCTAGGGGGAGCAGATTTATCATATGAAAAGGATAGAGGCATGGTTCCATCAGTATAATGAGTGATATGATTTAAGTATTGTATCAGAGTGTTTTCATCAATGCCAAAGGGGGAGATTGTTGATTAAGGTTGGTTTTCATTGATGTCAACCCTTGAAGAAAGCCCCGCAACACAAAGGTTTCGGTAATGGACCCAATATTTTTTTATGTAAATATGACTCATTATTGTCTTCTCATGGTTGATAAGAAGTAAAGATGGATGAACTCCAAAGTGGTCCCCTTATGGTGAAATCTCTCACGAGAAGATTCTTTTTGGAGTAAGAGAACCCATGATTAATTGTGGAATAATGAGATGAAGGCTAGTGAATGTTGGAAAATATGTAACAGACAGCGAATGGCGTGAGTAGAGGAAGAATGTACAGAGGATTGTTAGCATATTTACAGGCAGCGTATACTTGTCATTGATGGCAAGTACAGTAGTGGTGATGGGTTGAGTACAACAACGATGATCAGCGGAGCAGTGATAATTGGGGAAGAGCATCAACTGTTTTCGTTAAATTTCTTTCTGAATTCCTGATGGTCGTTAGATCTGAATGAAGACAAGAAGAGCGCACTGAAAAGGAGGATAGATCTCAGACGTTAGATCCAAGTGCAGGACCCGACCATCATTAGATCAAGAAGAACCTGCATGTTCTTTAAAGTGCAAGGAGAAGTGAGCGTAATCGCAATAGGAAAAATCGTGACTTCATATGAGCCGTCAGATCAATATTGATTTTGGATCGTTGATCTGACTCCCTGTCGGAGTTTCGAGGATCGCATGATGGAAATGTCAAAGAAACAATGCAATAGGAATCCTAATTTCTCGATATGCAAAATCCCGGCATAATCTGAGCCGTCAAATCAAGATCACATCTGAACCATTGATCCGACTCCCTGTTGGAGTTTCGAGGATCGCGTGATGGAAATGTCAAAGAAGCAATGCAAAAGGAATCTCGATTTCTCGATATGCAAAATCCCGACGTAATCTGAGCCGTCAAATTAAGATCACATCTGAATCGTCGATCCAACTCACGTTAGCTAGGAACACGTGGCACAACTAGGTAATGACAAGTGTCAAACTGATTCAACATGCCAAGCACATGTAAGTCACAAATTAGGGTGACACGTGGCAGTTATTTAACACATGTGACATCAGCAGACGTACAACTTGTCAGAGTTTCGGGGATCGAGAGTTCGACATGTCAAATATTATTGACATCAAGAATCCTGATATTTTGATATGTGAAATCGTGATGTAATACGAGCCGTCAGATTAAGGTTGAATCTGGATCATTGATTCCACTCCTTGACAGAGTTTTGGGGATCGAGAGTTGGAGATGTCAAAGTTTTTTAACATCAGGAATCTCGATTTCGCGATATGTGAAATCACAATTTAATCGCAGTCGTTTAATAGAGATGTGATCTAGATCATTGATCTGACTTCTTTACGGAGTGTTGAGGATCAGCAATTTGAAGTGACAAAAACACCGAACGTCTAGAGTGTCTAAATCACGATGAGTGAAATCCCGATTTAATCTAAACCATCAGATCTAAATATGATCTAGATCGTTGATCCGACTGCTTTATGGAATTTTGTGGATCGGGATTTGTAAGTGACAATAACATTGAACATAAGGAATGCCGAAATGCCGAAATCGGATTTAAAGGCAAGAATAATAAAGTTCATCCAACGGTGCGGATAAACTTGAATGTGATCGGAGGGTTACTGTTCCCTCTCACAATTAACTCCTCAACTATGAATTTGTTAAAAGAAACAGACTCATGATGGAGAATCAATTAGCGTTTCAGTTGCTAGGATAGTTGTCCTTGTTTTGCATAAATAAATGCGAAGTGGAACTATCGGGGAGGTGTGTATAAAAGAAAAGGAGAAAAATTGTGAACGGTTGGCTGTTCTGGGTGAAAAAAAATGAAACTGTAAGAAAGGGAAAAAGGAGAGGATGCGCAGGATGAAATTGAGTATATGTGTAGAGAGAAATCAAAGGTAGAGAAGAATAATAGAGTAAGTTGAAGTAGAGAAGAATGATAGAAAACGTTGATGCAGAGTAGACCTGTTGAACAGACAGAGGAAGAGAAGAATTGCAGAACAGTTTGTAGAAGATCAGACTTACAGAACAGAGAAAGAATGGTAAGAATTGATTTATCTATGTAGTTATATGTGTATTCATTCCTTAATACATTAGGGAGGTTGGGAGGTACTTGGGAGGACTGTTGTCCTCAGAGGTTCAAGTGGGAGCTTGAACACAGGAAGTTGTGACTTCCATCTGGTTGCAGCCAGAGAAACAAGGGTGGCAGGGTAGTGCAAGGGAGAACAAGTGTTCTCTTTTAT
>JZKD02S2247914.1:124505-137121 GCA_000966675.3 Picea glauca
GTGCTTAATCTTGATTTCTACTACGATGATCTGTAATAAGGGTTTAAACTACGATGTGAATAAGGCTCAAGAACTAGTGCATGTTATTGGCTCAGTGTTTTGTTAAGTGTTGTAATCACATATTTGTGTCACAACTTAGTTGTAGACACTTGAGTTCTGCAACCCCCCTGCCTCTACCTCGGGTGAGACTTCATCTGCTTCGCAAGTGTTTCCAAAAGGTCCAGTAGTTAGGGTTTTGTTGGTACGTTGTTGAAGCATTGAACCTTGGGTCTGCCCCTGTGCCAACAAATGGTTCTGTTGCCGTGACCTGAAATTGTGACTATTGGGAACTGAAGAAAAGAGAAAGCTATGTGTGTAGATTTGTTGCTATAGTGCATAGAATTCTACTTGAATTGTGAAGATCTGTTCTAAGAAAGGAACTAGATATGAAGAAAAGAGGTAAGATCTTAAAGCCTTTTTCTTTGGTAAAGGTAAGATAAGTATAATTTTTTGCTTCAAAAGTATGAATCTAGGTATGCTTGATAGATTTTGTTCTAGCCTGAATGTTAGGGCCCAGATAGAAGAAAGATTTGATCTGAATAAATTTGATAGAAATAAAGAAATGTATGTTATTCCTATGCATAAAAGGAATATTTGGACTAATAAATGCATCCAGGAACCTAGAAATATTTTTTGCAAATTCCAGGTATAGCAATGTGATCCCAGTGTGTAGTACAGGAAAGACTGGGGATCATTTAAAAGAAAGAGAGGATTGACACTGTGTTATAATTGCAGGAGACTGATCCATATTGCTAAGGAATTCCCTGGTACATGTTCTATTTGTGTTTGTTGTAAAGATATTGGTCATGAGGTTGAGGATTTCCCAAGAATGATTTCTGAAGTTGAAAAGATGAACAAGAGACAAGAAAGATATAAAGAAGGTCAAGATACTAAGGATATGTTAAAGAGTCATACATATAAAGATAAAACTATGTTAATATAGTTAAAAGAAGAAATGGATGATCAGAGAGACATCAGTTTACCAGAGATATTGAAAGAAAAACAATGCATAGTTACAAGAATAGAAGACTTCGACATAGACTGTGTATTAGATGAAGAAACACATGTGAATATTGTTAGACATAAAAATTCCTCATTATGATGATGACCTATTGTCATCATTATAAGTGTTGCAAGTGTTGCAAGTGTTGCAAGTGTCACAAACATCATACTGTCATCTTTCCTATGTCGTGTCTCAAATGACATCATAAGGACTCTTAAGACACCTTCAAAGACTGGTTTAAGAAGGAGAAATCATTTGATCAAGAGTACAAAGCCTTTTCCATGGAAAAAACCACTTAAAAATGATTTTTGGAAGACAACGCTCCCCTACCCACTGTCAGGGAGCGCCAACACTCCCTGACCTTCTTGGGGGGAGCGTTGCAATTCTTTGTGCACTCTTTTGGGGGAGCGCTAGCCTTTTTGAGCGAATTTTGCATTGTTGAGGAAAATCAAGGAAGAATCCCCTGAATCTCTAGAGTTGGTTGGATTTGAATTTGAGGTCAAAGCTCGATCTTAGGGAAGATCCACAATTGAAGGAGAAGGATCCTAAACCTATCCCAAGAATATATTAAGTGGTTAAGCCTCTCAAAGTCTATATAAGGAGGCCTCCTCATGGTGAAAGGAGGAGACATTCAAGGCATCACACTTATGATCTCATAAGGGAGATATCATTGAAGCATCATCATTTTGTGTGTGGATTATTTGAGCAAAGGGTTGGACAAGGAGAGCTATAAAAGGTTGCTACACCTTCATCAAAGGTCTATAAGTATTCTCTATTGTTCTCATTAATATACATATGTCCTTGGCCTGTTTATTTGAAGGTTGTGTCTATTCTACATGAACTTGTATCTAATATATAGATCTAGTTTTAAGCTAATCTTTGTTGAATAGGAAGCTTGTTATGTCTTTGCTTGACTTGCAAGATTTGTTGAGGAGCTTGGAGATCAAAGATCAACTTGTACTGCGTGAGGACAAACATCATTAAAAAGGTACACCTTTCTACCTCTTCTCTATACATTAGTTAGCTAGGTTTAAAAGGATGTCAGTGACCAACATTATCACCCTTTATGTCTTGGTATTAGGAGTCTAGACCCCAAGAGGGAATTCACCTGTCCATAAGGGGATTTATCTGTAATAGAAATTGGCAACTCCACTGGGGAAGTGAACTTTTAGTTTTGGTTTCCTTCCTTTGTCTTGTTCCTAACCTTTTTCTCACCTTCAGATATTCTTCATACTGTGTTTTTTATTCTTATATGTGTCGTTGGCTTTTGATTCATCCCATACACATTGAATTATTGGATTTTATTGAGTTTTTGTTGATTTTTGGGCAATTTTTTGAGCTCTGAGAGGCCATCACTCCCTTTCCTCTACTACCAAAGTTATATCACTCCCTTGTAGGCTCCTAGGGAGCACTGCAATGCTCTGGTTCCATTGACACCAGAGCACTGGTGTTTTTCTTCTCAAAACTCTTTTAGGAGTTGATCTCAGATATTTTGGCTGATTCTTATGCTCAGGGTTATCACCATCCCAATGTGTATTTTTCTTAGCCTCAAACCTTTTGATTTATGATAATTCATGATCCTTTGTTTGGGTTTGTAAAATATGTTTCTTCTTTATTTTGAGTCACTCTTCTTCTTTCGATATTTAGAGTCGATTTACTACTTTCTCCTTTATCTGATGGTATGAAATATGTTGTAAGGAAACTCAGGGATATATGCACTATTCCATTTGATCTTTGAGATAATTTTCCCAAGAAATTCCTGGTTGTTCA
This sequence comes from Picea glauca, assembly GCA_000966675.3. NCBI lineage: Eukaryota > Viridiplantae > Streptophyta > Pinopsida > Pinales > Pinaceae > Picea > Picea glauca. The sequence continues at coordinate 127,318 of JZKD02S2247914.1, forward strand.
TCATCTATTCTCCTTCTCCTACCTTCACTAGAAATTTCACCATTTTTTCATGCATTCTAGGTGAGTTTTTGCAGTTTTTTGGCTCTTTTTTCTGAGTTTCTGGGAAGACCAATTACCCCCCCTAGGCCATACCAGAGCACTGATATTTGGCTAGTTCTCCCCTATAGTGTATTAGGGAGTGTAGCAACACTCTGTGCACCCTTCTAGGGGAGCGCTAGTCTCTCTTTTGAGAGTTTTTGCCTTCTTTTGCTCAGTCTTTTGCAACCTGTTTTGCAGATCTCTTTACCTAGAGTCCGTGGTTGGTTTGTGAAGTTGTTTGGATTGGTTTTTGATGGTTTTTATGCTTATAACTCCCTCTTGTATTGCTTGGAGATTGAAACCTTTTTTAGAAATGTGAAATTTCCTTTTCCAACTTCTTTTTGTCAGGACAATTTTGAGTGATTTCTCTTTCTCCCTATCTTTTCATGGATTCTTCTCTGCATTTTATTTGTGTTCCTTGAATGATTTATTGGTTGTAGAATCCTTGATGGTGTTCTTGCTTGTTAGAAAAATTTCTACTTGTTTTCTTTCATACCTCACTGCCTTGAGTGCATGCTTTGTTTGTAGCCCTTTTGCTTCGTGTCTTTTTCATCTGAATAGGACTCTTTCTCCTGATTGAAAGTAGTGGAGCATTGAAGGGCTTGTATTTAATTTTTGTATACATCATAGTAAAAAAAATAAGATAAATGTATTATTGATTTTGGGTAGTGAAACTAACTTTCATTTGAAGTAGCGGAATTGCATGTTTTTTGGCATTTTGGGACAATGTGCGTCTAGAATGATGAATGTTTTCTCCTTCTCGTAGCATAGATTTCATTGAAATGAAAATATTTCATATTCATCTCTTTGCATAAATTTTGAGTCAGTCAAAACACCATATTGTCCACACTATTTTCCTTTTGAGTAACAAAAACCTTAAAAATCAAGCACTAAACTAAAATTGATTAGAAATTTTTACACTTTCTTGTAGCAAACCTACATTAGATTAGTTGTAGGGATTTGGAATAGGTGTGAAAGATAACTTTCCAAAGCTACAAACAAACATAGGATATTGTGTTAGGGAGCAGTGAAATCCAATTGCTACATTTTGTCTTGGGAAACCCTTCTCACAGAAGGGTCAAACCTGAGGTCACATTGAGACTAACAGAGTTACTCACCTTGCTTTGTTGGTCTTGGTGTAGATATTGTGCGTATTATGGGGGTCATTAAAGGTATACCCATAATGATGAGTGCAAGCCTTTCAAGTTCATTTCGGGCTAGATACTCTGCTCTTGTGCGTGGATCGGATTGTCAAATGTTTCCCCATGCATCACTGTTGTAGTTGGTAACCTAGTGGCCTATCTCTTTAGGGTCTTTACACAAGGTGACTATGGATGGGAAAGTCTTCACGGTACCTGGAATTGATGTTGGCTAGACTCACTCAGGCTCCTTGGAGGGTATACCCATGATTATGTGTGGGAACTTGCATCGGGGTGTAAGTTCATTAACCAGGTCGTCAATGTAACTTTTCCACCCGCTCTATCTCAGCCCCTTCTTACTTTGTTCCTGCGACGTTGGATTTCATCACCAACTAGTGTGCTAATTGTGAGAAGGTTTTGTTTGCTTGCTTGCTTACTAGAATTTTAGTGTGTGTTGTTTGTTCTCCCTAGAAGAATCTAGGTTGGATCTTTATTTTTATGGTGTTAGTTCCCGGAATGACCAATGAAGGAACCCCTTTGCCAGGAGAACCCTTTGTTTTCCCTTCTTACAAAAACGTTGGTCCTCCTTACATCGCTACTTTGAGCCTTCCAGGTCTAACAATTGGGTTACCAGTATGGTTGTTTTCCACTCTAGTAACCTCCAATGCAGCAAGTGATTCATATGTAAGCACACCACCCACACATCAACCTCACGTCAACATTTCTCCTTCTTCACCTATTAAGTCTCCTTCCCTTTCTTCCCCTTCACCTAGGGAAATATATAATGCAAGTAGATAGTTTGATAAGAAGAAGAAGAAACGTAAAGAGAAAAAGAAGAAGAACCAGAAAGGGACCAAGTCTCCAACTACATTAGATGTTGGATCCAAGAAACTAGCTATTGTTAATAGTATTGGGAGTGTTCGTGAGGTCGATACGACTACAACGAAGCATATGAAACCCAAATTCCCTTGCATTCTTTGTAAGTGTGACCATTTTCTAAGGGATTTCCCTATTATTCCCAAGGTATTAGAAGTGTGGTCCTCCACATCATCGGCCCCTATTGGATATGCTGGTGACACCTCGACAACTAGTGATGTTAAGGTTGGTAAGAAGAAGACAACTGTCAAATTTCCTTGCATGTTATGCAAAGGTGATCATTACTCTCACCTTTTTCCTCGTATGGACTAGGCTTCTTCTCTTTTGGAAAAGCTTCAACTTCCAACTGGTTATCGTAATATTTCCCCCAACCCATCATTAGTAGCTGGACCAATCAATCCGATTCCATCCATGGTTATTCTGGTTGATTAGGTGGTCAATATAGTTTCATCCTTGAATGAATCAAAAACCCAAGGAGATGATCTAGTTCTATCATCAATCAACCCCACTTTTCATATAAACAGTGAAACCCAAGTGATTGATCCAATATTTTCGTTGTTCAGTCCCACCCTTCATCTGAAGAGTGCCATAATGGTCAATCCCACTCCTCCTTTGATGAGTTCCAAAGTGGTTTCTCTGGTCCCTTCATTGGTTAGTCTGGTTGATCATGTCATCAATCTAGTCACGTCCTTAGTTGAACCAGTTGACAAAGTGGTTGATCCGATCCCATCTTTGATCTGTCTCTCTCTCCCATTAGAGAGTGAAACCCAAGTGATCGATATATTTCCACCTGTCGACCCCATTCTCCCCTTGGAGAATGAAACCCAAGTGGTCGATTTGATGTCATTATCAATCGATCCTACTCTCCCACTAGAGAGTAAATCCGATTCTGCAAGCTTTTTTCTCGTTGATACAAAATCTACTATGCCAGGGGGCATTCCTCCTTCTCTTGTGAACACCCCTCCAAGTAATGAGGCCATACTTTTTTATTGTGGTGTGCTGACTAGACCTTTTCTTACCTCTCACATTTCTTTGAATATTACAGTACAAGTTTGTGGTCAGGACGTTCCTCATGTGTTGATAGATGAAGGTTCGTCTATTAGTATTTTGTCCTCTATTGCTTGGGAAGCTTGGGGTTGTCCTCAGCTTGTGCCAGTTACCCAGACACTATTCACTTTTAACAGAAGAACAAATCAGCCTTTAGGAATCCTTCCTCAGTTTCCCATAACTTTGGGAGGGAAAATTGTCTTTATTGATGTTATGGTAGTCCAGGACCCCTTGGATTTTGATTTACTCCTTCGACGGGATTATGTATATGGCATGAAAGATATTATGTCCACTCTTTTTCATGTGATATATTTCCCGCATGATGGAAGAATGGTGACTATTGATCAACTTTCATGCATTGGTCTTGACTTGATTACCAACCCCGTGACTTCCCTAAATAGTTCTTATATGAAATCAGTATCACCCATGCCATAGGTCAATTATGTGGTGTTATCTCCCATGACTTCAACTACCGATGAAGATGAGCCTCTCACTGCAAGCTCAACCTTTTGTGACCTAGATCCAATAGTTGACATGGTGATCTCTTTAGTAGGGCTATTGGAGCCCGATCTCTCTACCCTTATTGAGGCCATCGGTATGTATCCCTTCCAGAGTGATTTCCTTCCATCTAGTGAAGATATCTTAGAGGCCATGACCAATTTTTGTCCCTTGATATGTATTCCTTCCAAGAATTATCCTCTTGGAAGCCATGCTCAATAAGAGGTTATGAGCATGGTTTTTTTTCTCTGTGGCAAGCTCATTAAAAAATGAAATAGAGGTCATGAGCATAGTTCTTTTTTTGTGACAAGCTCGTTAAAAAATGAAACATAAATCTGGGGACTAAACTTGGAACCTTGAGCATATTTATTTTCAAGTGACAAGCTTGTTAAAAAATGAAACAGCCACCTCTCCCGTTGAGTCGATTCTTTCATTAGGTCTCATATTTTAACCTTCATTTCATCCACTTGTATCAATTTTCTCCATCTAGTATATAAATTGGTGACAACCTCAAAGTCGGTGAATGAAATGAAGCTTGGGAGGGCATGTCTTCAGCCTTTGATTATCATTTTGGAGTTAAGCCAATAGATTTTAAAGCCGGGGGCAGAGTACCAACCATCCATGGGTACCCTTACCTTTGGAAATTACATTGGGAAGATACAAGAATATGCTTAATTTTGTTTCAAGCTTGTGTAAAAATGAAACCAATACCGAGCTTGGTATTTGTTATTTCTCGTGCTCACAAAAACATGAGAATGTAACCGAGTATAATTTTATCAATTTTTCAAGACTTGTAAAGGTTATACGAAAAAGGAACTCCATGGAGTCTCCTTTAATCTCTTTTCAGACTCTCTAAACATGAAAAGATTGTCAAGTGATCTTGCATCCTTTCACACTCATTAAAAGGTTTGAAAGAGCATCTTTCGAGTGGTAGTTTATCTATTTTTCATCCTCGCGAGGCTTACATTATCAAAAATATTTTAAAAATCATCTTTTCAGACTCTCTAAACATGAAAAAGCATCAAGTTTACTTTCTTTGCACTCGTTAAATAATCATACATTGAAGGGCCCATATTGGACCGAACCCTTACTTCTTCTAGTTTGTTAAACAACAGAAGAGGGACTTATCGAAGGTGAGTTATATCGAGCATGTCTTACCCTCCTCGATCTTGTTAAATTAAAAATAGGTACTCATCTATCTGGATGGGGAAAAAAATTGAAGGAAGCAAGACAAGCAATTTCTAAGAACATTACCAGTAACTCTTAGAGTCTCCTTTGAAAATGACACTTTGTCTTTGCATACATTATACACAACTGAGCCTCTACACTGAGCCAATCCTCTGAGTCTTCTTACTCCTTTGGGTCACCCGACAAAATTCATAGTATCCACTGCATCATCGAGTTTTGGTCATGTCTCTGTTGTTGTGCCTCAATGTTCAAGGGAAGTATCTGCCTCGAGAGTCAACCATCATAAAATTCTTATTTCAATACTTGTGTCAGACCATGTTCATTTGATCCACCATTTACATCTTTGTTTCAATTTTGTGTCATTTATAGGGTACACATGAAGGCCCTCCTTCGACGAGCATATTCATGTCGACTTCAACACATTATCCAGGAACTAGACTTAGAAACTAGTTAGTACCTTGGGACCTACATGCCTCAATGGAAGGCCTCCTCACGTCCGATAGTGGGTTTACATCATTGACCTCTCATCGGATGATTCGATGGATGTTCGACTTTATCTCATCCATTCACATTCGTTGGAATCTACTAGAGTACCTGGGAATCATTGACGTCAATGGTGATTTCCCTCGTGCTTGTTAACAGTTTACCTGATTGACCAGTAATCAAGTGGTTTCTGCCATGTTCGACATCATGACATATATTCACATGGTTAGATTCATACTACATCGAGATCGGTAATAAGACCCTGGGTTGAGTCATCACTCTTATATGTACTTTTCTCAGGTTGTGATGAAGTTTCTTTTGAACATTGACACATATAATGTCACATAGATCCACTTTGTATTGGTCATGGATATGTCTTATCGTATATCCACTGTCTATTCTTCATGGCTATGATCAATTCAGGTCATGGGAGTATAGATCCACATTATATATTCAGTGGCTATACCTTTTTATCAATATAATTATGGATCTGCAATGTATTTTATGGCGTCCATACCTTGAAAGTCTTTATCACTCAAGCATAGGTATCTCTGCCTTAGGTTTGAAACATGTCATAATATTTGTTTGATGGTTGTGTGAATCTTTTTCCAGGTTCTCTGAGTCCATACCCTTGCTCGAAAAATTCTACAAAGTATTTCAGTCATCAGTTCTCGTCTTCTAACTTCGCACTTTGGGGGAAAATCTGTTACACATCAAATTAACTCATTACGGTGATGACCTATTGTCATCATTATAAGTGTCGCAAGTGTCGCATGTTGACCATAAGTGTCGCATGTTGACCATAAGTGTCACAAACATCCTATTGTCATCTTGCCTATGTTGTATCTCAAACAACATCATAAGGACACTTAAGACTGGTTTTAAGAAGGAGAAATCATATGATGAAGAGTACAAATCCTTTTCCATGGAAAAACTCACTTAAAAATGAGTTTTGGAAGGCAGTGCTCCCCTACCCACTGTCAGGGAGTGCCATCACTCCCTGACCTCTTTGGGGCGATTGTTGCAATGCTCTATGCACTCTTTTGGGGGAGTGCTAACCTTTTTGAGTGAATTTTGGACTATTGAGGAAAATCAGGGAAGAATCCCCCTAATCTCTGGAGTTGGTTGGATTCGGATCTGAGGTCAAGGATTGATATTAGGGAATATCCATGACTAAAGGAGAAGGATCCTCAACCTATCCCAAAAATCTCTTAAGTTGTTAGGCCTCTCGAAGCCTATATAAGGAGGCCTCCTCATGGTGAAAGGAGGATACATTGAAGGCATCAAACTTATGATCTCATTAGGGAGATATCATTGAAGCATCATCATTTTGTGTGTGGATTATTTGAGAAAAGGGTTGGAAAAGGAGAGCTGGAATAGGTTGTTGCACCTTCATCAAAGGTCTGTAAGTATTCTCTATTGTTCTCATTAATATACATATGTGCTTGGCCTGTTTCTTTCAAGGTTGTGTCTATTCTACATGAACTTGTCTCTAGTAGATAGATCTGGTTTTAAGCTAATACTAGTGGAATAGGAATATTTTTATGTCTTTTCTTGATTTCTAGGACTTGTCGAGGAGCTTGGAGATCAAATATCAACTCGAACTACATGAGGACAAACGTTTTTAAAAGGATACACATTTCTTCTTCTTCTCTGTACATTAGTTTAGCTAGTTTTAAAAGGATGTCAGTGACCAACATTAACACCCTTTATGTCTTGGTCTTAGGATTCTATAGCCTAAGAGGGAATTCAATTGTCCACAAGGGGATTTCTCTGTAACAAATATTATGCCAGAAATCACTTGGGAAATTTTGGGAAAGCCTTCTATAATACCTTCATTGGATGGATAGACTTGTTTAAAGGAAAGATGATAACCCTATGTGGAAGAGTTACTAATATACCTATGATTGTTCATGAGACATCGACCGAAGAATAATTTTAAGTCATCAATTTTTTTGAAGACAATGCCCCTTTTCCACTTTTATTTGGAGATACTTGGATTGAGAAGGATCAAATCAGAAGGAAAGTAGAGAAGGAAATAACAGAAAAGAAAAATCAAGAACTAAGGGATTTCATAGCTTGAAGAATAGATTGATTGATAGAAGAACGAGAAGTTGATTCGAAGTAGAAGAATGAAAGAGAGGTAGCTATCAAATTTGAAAGAGAGTAAGAAGGGTTGAAGGACCTATCCATGTGAGAAGAAAGAATGTCCACCCAGGACCTAGTAAGAAAAGAGGTATTACCTTTGAACCCTTTGAAAGAAAGTCAGCTGTGAAAAGTTACCATGCTAAGAACACATATGAATAAGAATGGAAAGAGGAATCTAGAGACTCACATCATAGAAAAGAAGGAAAGGAAGCTCAGTAAGAAGAAATCCAAGTTAGAAAAACTACCAGAAATTCCAAAAACGACTTCGCAGGAGGAAGATCTATAGAACTTGAACTTCTCTAGACTAACAGAAGAACGTAGAATGGGAATTTGCCACAACAAATCTATATGACCATTGGAGATGCCCCGACCATTAGAATAACACTCCGGAACGACTTGAAATGCAGTTATTACTGGAAAGACCATCGTTGGACCATTCAGACTGCGCCATAACGGATGGATTCATATTGATTGAAGCATTCCTACCTGTTGGAGGAATCGATTACGATGTTGCTTATCTAACCCATCAGACGCTACACTGGGACCACTTTTTTAAAATCGTGATATCCGAGCTAACAGAGAACCCACTATATCAAAATGTTCTTTCTAGACCTCTCCATCCATTTGAGTACCCTGCTTGTCCGTTCTCCTACCCAATTTATTTTAATATGAGTGTGAATGTAAGGTGAACATAGCGTGTTAGAGAATTCTATGGAGGAAATACTTATAGACCTCATGACTAAGAGAGTCGTGTCTGTGGGAATACAAGCATCATCGATCGGCATATTGCAAGCATCCCCATTGACTGAATGACATTCTAGCTGCACTGTTGAGAAGCGAAGAAAGAACCGTGGTGATCTGGCTAACACGAAGTAGATCCTGTCAATCTTTCTGGACTACATCCCGCCTCTCGCTGGCGTGGTGAACCCCAAGAACGTCCCATAGGATTTCGAGTACAAATTGATCACCACATACATCCTGAAGGGGATATGTGTAGTTGGATCCCAATTAGGACACATTCCATCTTTACATAACAATGAATTGAACCTCGAATACAGGAATAACTATGTGATCCTCACACCACATAGGTATTTGATGAAGACGACTGGGAAGAAGCTGCACATAGTCTCCCAACTGTGGATAAAGGAGCTCATGCAATCAATGATCTTGAATGTATATAAGATCCCCCACTTCGAACAACATCAAAAGGTTAGTACTTGAATTAAAATCCTCCTGTCATGCTACCATGGAGGGTATCTATGGCTTGACAGGCATGTCACTGTGGATCCAACGTTGATCCACCTCATCTTAGGACTGAGCATGCAGGGACTGGACCCTCAACAGTTCTACCCAGAGAAGGTTGTAGATCGATCCCTTGCACAGTGCATAATGGAAGACTATGGTGATGTAGAGAAGGAAAAGCGAGGCTATAAGGTAACCTCCATCCGGGATGGTGAAGTGTGCCTAGATTGTTATATTATAGCTAGTAAGGTCATCAGAAAGAATCATCTAACACAGGTCACTAGATTTGTAGTAGACCTCATAGGGAAGTGCGTAGAAGGCATGCAAATGAATTGGGCGAGTTACCTCATCAAAGAGTTGGAGAAGGACTATTGTGAAGTGAAAGATCATGGATATGAGTTTAATTTCAGTTGGTTACTGGTACTGATCACATTTTTCACTTGGAAAATGACGGAAGAAGCATCCTTCCTAGAATTCGAGCCATCAGAGTTGTTCGTTGCAAGGTTCTCCACCTTATGGTATAAAAATGATATGGCGAAGAAGTGGCAATCGAACGTAGTGTTCCATGCTTACTACCTACAATGCAAGTGTGCCATTGAAGCATTCCCACGAATGACACCCAACACCTTTCATCAGTACAGGATGCTAGTGAAGTTTCATGCAGATTGACACTTTATCTACATCACTGCATGCATGGATGCAAGTAAGAAGGAAATGCTATCCTATTATAAGATGATCGATGAAGACATGGAGGATATCACCCAATAATGTCCAACAGAGTTCCTTGCACTGGTGGAAGATGAAAAAATATCTGACCCCAACATCATAGGCAGTCCATTGGTCACCCACGTCGAGCATGATAGACAGGATAGCGCGAAGAAAATGAATAAAAGGGAGGAAATCCAAAACATAGAAACTGATGAGGAGGATAGTGCATCAGAGGAAAGTAGACCTGATTCACCTGCATGAGGAGGAGGAAACAAAGTGAACCAAGAAGAAGGAGGGGAAGAAGGATACATGAAATAAAAAAGTGAATTTACACCACAAAAGGATTGTTGGGTATGTGTTATATTATTTGCACGAGTAGTAGTGTTATATTCTTTGC
>JZKD02S2247914.1:161222-205633 GCA_000966675.3 Picea glauca
TATTACATAAATCATCAGTCAATCAATCCTTTGACATCAATCAATCACTTGACATCAATCAATGACATCAATCAATCAAACCATTGGCATCAATGACAACATGATCCAACACATGGGGGATAGAGACCTCCCTATGAGGATCTAAGAACTATTTTGCAGCTCCAGTTGCCTTCTGTTGGGTTATGGAGTCAAGATCAAAAACACCCTGCTGAGGAATATATGATAAAAAAATAAAATGAAAACAAACTACAATGGTTCCAAGGAGATTATTTATGTACAGTCCTAAACTAATTGATTTTTACAAGATTTTAGGTGAAAGAAAACTTTGACCATAGCTACCCAGATTGCTCTGTAATATAATTGTTCTCTTCATTGCAAATGATCCAAAAAAGGTAAGGGAGGTATGAAAGCATAATGAGAACATGATTTGGAAGACAAACCACACCCCTATGTGATGATAATATGAATAACCTTGCAGGCTCCAGTGCTTTTGGAAAACATAGCTCCATGTACAACCCCACGGGGTCACATAATTTATAATTAGGAAAGCTCAACTGGTAAGAAATTACCTCCTACACTTCCTAGTTTCTTACCCATCGTTTGATGTTCTCAGAGTGTACAGGTGGGTAGAGGATTGATGCGGGTCGGCTGATCCCAAGTGATACATGCTCATTTGTAGGTTCAAGACAGAAGATAAACTACACCTTTAGCTCCTCCATTTCTCCCTCGTCTACTCTAATAACATTTACTAGATGAGAGAAGGAAGTCTCTTCCTGTATATCCATGGATGACTCTTTCTCTCTATCATGATGCTCTTGGTAGGATATTTTTCTTTCATAATAATATTGGCATCATATGCTTTCCTCTTCTGAATATTCTTCAGGGGTAGGTGAGCGCAAAAATCTTCTATCTTGCAAAGAGAAAAGACCGATATCTTGATTCTTTTCTTCAATTATTCTTTTAAAACTAAGACAGACGGTATACTAGGGGCAAAGAATAATGCATCCATAGTTATTCCATCATCAGCGTTATCATCAATCATATCTGGAAGGACTTCTTCTTGGGAAATAGAGAGAGAAAAATTTTCATCCGTATTTGCAAGATATTAACTTTCGTCCTCTCTTTATCTCTCAATCAAATCTTTACCAGACTCATCACACAAGGAACACTCTATCATCTGGAGTATGTGTACTTCAAACCTCTTACAACAGTCATAAAAAATAAGATGAGCCAAGCAAATCTTCCCATAATACTAATTAAAATCATTGTGAAAATCCTTCAAAGAATGGATACTAGCAATAGGGAGAGATAGACATCATCCAAGAGCATCGTCTTCTAGAGAAAAACAAAACATCTTGATCCAGACATCCTCGTGAAAGAATCCATGTTCAATCATGTATGCATGAAATTTTAGTAAGTGCTCACTGGGATGGTCATGTTTGCTTCCTCTGAATCTCAGAAGATAATAATCCCATTTGTTTATATCCAGAACTGGATGTGGATAACCATATATGGCTAAGAAATTGAAAGGGGAAAACTTCTGAACCAATATAGCTGAGAGATGTGGCTCCTCCTTTTCTCCTTCATGGATTTTCCCATGATCAGTTTCACAATCACTATAACAGGAACCATGGAAGAGCTTTGTTTTTCATCTTCCTTGCTGGGATATCCGTCAAAATTTGTTTGTCCTTGGTAAATATCCGACATCACTTATTCATCATAAGAAGGGCTACCAAAAACATATGTTTCAAGGACCGGAATATCCTCTTCATATTCTTCGTATGAGAGATGAGGGAAATATTCGTCCAATCCCTCCATCCTTGCAGAAAGAGATTTTACTAGATCCATCAACTCTTCCGAGTTATATCCTTCATTCTCACATATTTCCTCCTCATAGCTTTCATCCTCACAACTTTCATTTGAAACAGTCATACCTTGAACACAGTCTTTATATTCTTCACAACAATTATGACAAATCAACTTAGAAGAATAAAAATTTTGACAATGTCTATTGAAAGATGCATGAAAATATCTAAGGAAGGGGATGCAAGATGAGGGAAAGGATCGATACCACTCATGATCATACCTGTATAATGAGAACCTGAAAATATTCATTAATACATCATCATGATGTATCTCCCACTGATGCATGAGTTCATGAAACTCACGAAGATGCTCGGTAGGATTGTCCTCTCCGTTTCTTCTAAATACAGGCAAATAATCACCCCATTCATCCAGAGTAGGGACAACATTAGGAAAACCACGAAAAATAGAAAAATTAAAGGGAGAAAACCTTCAAGCTGGGATTTTGTCCATTTTGAACAAGTAGAGTTGTGAATCGATCCTTTAACCATGGAGTCACCAGGTGAATGATATGCGGAATGAGTGTGTCTGGTATTTTTCCACCATCAAAGACTATCTATGATCATTGTGTTTTCCCAGGGGATACCAGGCTTAGCCAGAAGCGGTCACACTGAAACAGTAGAGCCGAGACATTGAAGTCACCACAGTGGAGTCGCTAGACACAAGTTGCAATATTCAAATGGTTTTGAATTCTTAGTCCTTGGCTTAATATCAACCATTGATCTTCATATATTAGGGCCATTTGGCCCATCAAACCACTAAAATTCACCTCAACACACAATATCCATCTGGTTTTCTCTTCATTTGATTATATCGATCTAATCACCTTGATATTGGACTCATAATGGTACCAAAACACTCAAACATAACCTCATCACTCAACATCCATCCAATATCTGATCAATAGCTATCATTGAATCTTGGAGTCCTCTACATTATAACCTTCCCATCAACTCCATTCCAACCATAGCCTCTCCGATGGCATGTACTCAAACAGATATGACATTCCTCATAGTCTGAAATCAACGTCTCTGATCGTGTCACTCCTTCAACATGCATGACAATTATCTCTCATATATCTATCTGCTCATGAGAAGGTCAGGTGTGACCCATCATAATCTATGGTTAATATTTCATCTCACCTAATCATTGATTTACAGTCTAGATCTCTCCTCAAAGCGCCTTCGTTGGAGTACCTTCACTACAAATAACACAATCTATTGTGACTAGAGCCTCTCTGATGAAAAGTGGAGATATGCTCAATAACCAGATAAACGACTTAGATTTGATACGATGTCATAAAGGTTTCCACATCCAACTAGGGCCCACTTTCAATTCTCACAATCAAAATCTGACATGTGTAATCCTTTGGGATACTCTAGTTTTCATGCTGGAATTATAGAAGATGATGTGTCACTGAAGTGACTATGATGTCATCACTTCCTCCAGCCCTTCTTTGTATACCTTATTGACTTGGCACTCGACACATGGTACTTTCATTACTTCTTTTGTGTCTTTGACATTACATCTAATGTGGTTTAGTTGAATTGGCTCACTATCATTCTCAGTGTCCTTTATTATCATATTACTTCCACTCAAATTCTATTTTGATCAATGTTTCTCTGAGGAACATCGAAGATTTACTATCCATGTCAAATCTGGTGCAGACCTCCTACCCTCAGGCTGAGATCTGCATAGGATCTTCTCTAAACCTCGACAAGGGTTAATTAAACTCCTTGCCTAAGCCCACAAAGGGTTTTGGGTCTCACGAGTTGGGGTGCTTCGAATACTATGCCCTGGCCCTAGGCAATAGTTGAAATGCAAAATGAAAATGGGCTAAAGTGTAAGCCCCTCTCTTCAACCCTTTTTCCTATAGGACCACAACCAAGCCTTATGCAAACACCTTTCGGAACTCACAACTTCACGAGTTGGAGCACCAACTTCTCATGCCCTCCCCTTGTGAATCCCCGAAACGCAGTCTGTCAACAAAGGTTGAATTTACCCAAAGTGATGGGCACGTGCTTCCAGTCACTTCTGGTTTACTCTACTTACGGGGTGAGTTCTTGCCACCTATCCACATAGATTTTCCATCTTTCGTGACTCAAGCAGGCAACCAACAACCGTTCCACTTCCTCTATGGATCCCCTACTCCGAAATCATACCTTCAGTGAGATCGATGGTTGTGTGCCTCCCTTGATCTAACGGTCCTGGCTGTATTGGGATTTCACCACTCAAATATCTACAACACTTGACCCAAACCACTCGTCACTTGATTCCCCAAATTCTGATATGCGAATTCACATACAAGATCAACGGTCCTTGTTGATTCAGATCTGATGGTCACTACTCCTCCTAGGATTATGGGTGTTGAAAAGGAACTTATTCCTAATATCTTCATTGTTCTAAGAGATCCAATGGTTCACAGGATCTCGACACTTCCTCCTGAAGCAATTCAACCGTTCGATTCAACTTCTCAAGGATTTTTGGCCAAATGACTTGGCGTCCTTCCTCCAGAACTTAACTCCTGTGAACCAATTCAACCTTCATCTCCCTTTGGAATAATTGAGAGGTTCTAACCCTCTTGATCTTCCACTTGCAACCTAAAGGCCTCCAAAAGGGTCCCTACATGCACTGCTTGTGGAAACCTTCAAATAACCTCTGGTTATTTAGGGTCTTTGACTCCATGCACTCCTTGCATCAACAGTCTCTCAATTTCTCTCTTGGATTTGTAAAATCCAAGACTCCACCAAGCCTGCACACACCTTGCATGGCTCTATTCTCTACTAGCACTCTTTTTCTGTAAAGACACAATTTGAATCTCCTCTGAGGGTCCTAAGATGAAACACAAAAAATGGTCGATGCACTCCTTGCAGACCCTCCACTACACTCTTTGTAGGAGTTCTCAGAAAAAGAAACAAATGAAACTCATTCACCCCTTATCTAGAATTCAAGCATTCAACATAGAATTCTAGAGAATACACACACACATTGGCATTAAAATAGAATGCACACACACATTGGCATTGAAATAGAATGCGCACGGAGAATGTAAACAAGCCTGCAACATACCATTTAACAGGTGGTTCCAACAACCATAACAAACACATAGATTGGAACCAAAACTTTCTTCTATTAAATCCATTGCTCCCATACATGCCAATAGCAACTAAAATGCATAAATTATCTATCCTTCTATATTCCTCTCTGTAGCTCTACAACTTATGAATTTTGAATTATGTTATAATGATACAAGGGTTGAGGGTGTCTATCATCCATTTTCCCTCCTACCTCCTATGCTCCTAAAATTGTCTAATCTATTAAATTAAATCTACCTACTTGCATTCATTATGCATAAATGCCTCTACATTCGACAGATGAGACCAACACTCAATATCTATTTAAAATATCCAAAACACAAAAGTAAGTATGCTTCCCTAGCTATTACATTAATGTCCATTCATTAATCTTCAAAACACTTCAAAATGTTCACTGGTTCTTTTCCAACTATCTCCTTTGGTTAGGCGCATGTTTTTGGCTTTATACGATGCTCCTACATCATACTCCCTCGCTTGAAAATTTTCATGAACTCCCATTCATGAGTTCCTTCACTATTTTTCCATGCTTTTGAATTGTTGTTTCATCCTCCCAACTGGCATCTTCAACTAGATGTCCTTTCCATTTGACCAAGTATTCCAAATACTCTTTTCTCCTCATCTTTTTGCTAATCCTCTTGTCAATTATTCTTTCCATCTATGGCTTTTTAGCTACAGGCATTTGTTTTGTCCATTGAATCTTTTCTTGTTTATCTTCTACTCCTTCTTCTTTAGCTCTATAAGGGTACAAATCCGTGATATTGAATATCAGTGAGATTCCGACCCCATCGGGTAATTCAATATCATATGCATTTTTCCCAAATTTCCTTATGATCTTGCACGGTCCAATCTTTTTCATCTTCAGCTTGTTGTATCTTCCCCTTGGGAACCTCTCCTTCCTCAAATGTGCAAGAATCAAATCACCAACTTCGAATTGAAGTTATCACCTGTGTTGATATACTCTACGATTGTACTCTTGACTTGAACTCTGTAATCGCTCCTTAATTCTGTTGTGAATCTCCTTCATTCCTTCTGCAAAGACCTTTGCACTAGCACTCCTTAATTCAGCTTGTTCTGAATATTTCAATTCAAAAACTCCCTTTGGATGCATTCCATATACAATCTGGTATGGACTCTGCCTTGTGCTTCTATTGAGTGAATCATTGTAAGTGAATTCCTCCTGTGGAAGAATGTGATCCCATTGACTATGGTGTTCAGTCACTAAGCTCCTTAACAAATATCCCAAGCTCCTGTTCACGACCTTTGTCTATCCATCTATCTGAGGATGATATGCTGAGATAAAAGACAAATTTTTCCCCAACTTCTTCCATAAGGTCCTCCAGAAATGTCCTACAAACTTGGTATCTCGATAAGAAATGATACTCCTTGGAAAGCCATGAAGTCTAATGACTTCCTTGAAAAACAGGTTCACAATATGAGTTGTGTCACTAGTTTTCTAGCATGGTATGAAATGTGCCATCTTTGAAAATATGTCTACCACTACAAATTTTGAATCATATCCACTTTGTGTCCTTGGAATTCCCAATATGAAATCCATGCTCACGACATCTCACGGCCTTTCCGGTATGGGTAATGGTTGGTATAACCCTGTGTTCTGCCTTTTTCCTTTCATGTGCTGACAAATTTTGTACCTGTCCAAAAATTTCTTCACATATTTCCACATCCCTATATAGAAATATGAGCCATTCAACTTTGAGAATGTTTTTTCATGACCAAAGTGTACGACCAATCCTCCACTATTCTTTTCCTTTAGAAAATTCTCCCTCATGGAGCATCTCAGAATACATAGCTGATTTCCCCTGAACAATAATCCATCATGAATCATGTATTTAGTCCATTGGCTTCTATCCCTGAGAATTAGATTCTCAAATGCCTCATATGCCTCTTTGAAGTTTGGATCATCCCTATACATTTCCTTGAGATTATCAAAACCCAATGTCTTGACTCTGAATTCCTGCATAAGAAAATATTTCCTGCTCAAAGCATCAACAACTTTGTTAGCAATTCCAGAAATATGCTTAATCACAAAAGTAAAATTCTGCATGTATTCAACCCATTTAGCATGTTTTTGTTTCAACTTCTCCTGTCGGGTCACAAATTTCAAAGTGTGATTATCATTGTACAAAATGAACTCCTTGTGAACCAAATAGTGTCTCCATTTCTTTAGCACTTGTATGACTGCATAGAATTCTTTGTCATACATGGAATACTTAATCTTTGCTTCATTCAGTTTTTCATTGAAATACGTGATCGACCTACTGTCTTGTCTCAATACCACTCCAATGGAAAATCCACTCATGTCACACATGACCTGGAATGTCTTGCTGAAATATGGAGAAACCAGAATTGGTTGCTCAGTGATCTTCTTCTTCAACAGGTTGAAGCTCTTCTCTGCTTCCTCCATCCAGTGAAAAGATTTATGTCTTTTCTTCACCATATCCATCATTGGTGCACTAATTCCACTGAAGTTTCAGATGAATTTCCTGTAGAATATAGCCAAACCATGGAAGCTTCGAACTTCAAACACGTTCCTCGGTGATGGCCAATCCTTAATCGCATTTATCTTTTTCGGATCCATTTTCAATTCATTTGTAGAGATAAAAAAACCCAAATAAATGAGTTATGTCCTCATAAATGATGATTTCTTCATATTGATCAACAATTTCTCTTGTTGTAATCTCCTCATCACTACAGCTAAATGCTTTAAATGTTCTGCTTTAGTTTTGCTGAAAATTAATATATCATCAAGATATACGATGATGAATTTCCCAATGAAATCCTTCAGGACTTCATTCATCAACCTCATGAAAGTACTCGGTGCATTTTTCAATCCAAATGGCATGACAAGACATTCATATAGCCCTTCATTTGTCTTGAATGTTTTTTTCCATTCATCACCTTCTCTCATTCTAATCTGATGATATCCTCTTTTCAAATCAATCTTTGAAAAAAACTTTGCCCCACTCAAGCAATCCATCAAATCATCCATCCTTGGCAATGGGAACCTGTACCTGATGGTAATTTTGTTGATTTCCCTTGACTTTGTACACATTCTCTAGCCATCGTACTTTCTTGGGCTGAGCACTGTCAGAACAACGCATGGACTGAAGCTCTCCTGAATCAATCCTTTGTCCATTAAGTCCTGGACCTGTCTCTTAACTTCTTCATTCTCCTATGGAATCAACCTGTATGCTGCTTTGTTCGACAAACTGGCTCCAAGTATAAGATCTATATGATGGCTTACACTCTTGATAGGTGGCAATGAAAAAGGTAGTTCGTCCACTACTATATCAGCAAATTCTTCCAGCAACTCCTGGATTTCTTCCAGTAAATCATCTATCCTAGTGGTGTTCAGAACAATTTTGGGCTTCCTAACCATAATGAATTGTGTGTCTTCCTTCTTCTTGACTTCCTTAATAAGTCCCTTCACACTCATGAGAAGTACAGTGTTGCTCATCTCTGTTTTCACCTCTTTTTTCTTAATCGATAGCAACATGTGTGTCCTACCTCTTTTTTCTTAATCGATAGCAACATATGTGTCCTACCTCTTTTCTCTAGAGTATACGTGTTCTTTCTCCCATCATGAATCACATTTATGTCATATTTCCATGGTCTACCCAACAATAGATGACAAACATCCATGGGAATGACATCACATAATATCTCACCTTTATATCCTCCTATTTTAAATTCAACTAAACATTGTTCAGTGACATTTACCTAATGTCCTTTTTGTAGCCACGAAACTTTGTATGGGCTTGGATGCGCAACAGTCTCTAGTGCTAGTTTTTCTACCATTTCAGTAGATACAAGATTGTCTGTGCTACCACTGTCTACTATGACCTTGCATACCCTATCTTTGGTTTTGCAAGCAGTTTGAAACAGAGTGTTTCTTTGGGTTGGGTTCTTTGGCTCCCTTTCTGGTTTCAAGAGAACTTTCCTCATCATCAAAGATATTCCACCCTCAGCGTCCTCTGCCTCAACATTCTGTCCTTGAGCCTTGACAATGTGAGTTTCACCATCATATTTCTTCCTCTCTGGACACTCATAGGATTTATGTCCAAATTTTCCATAGATGAAGCATTTCACTTCACCTCCTCTGCCTCTTCCTCTTCCTCTAACTTGAGGAAAATTATTTCTATCAGCATACTACCTCCCCTATGAGCTTCCTCCTCTCTCAAGTTGAGTTTGAGGTTTCTTCCCTCTTCTTTAGGTATCTGAGTTCTATCCTAGGAAATTGTCTTTCCTCTGCTTTGAATTCTACCTCGGCCTCTTTGTCCTTTCTTTTGGCTCAGCTTCTCTTCAGCTTTCAGAGCCATCTGATAAGCATATTCTATGCTTCGAATGTTCATCATGCTCATCTCGTCCTAAATTTCATATTGTAGACCATTCATATACCTGGCAACTTTCTCATCATCGCTTTCCCGATGACTTGCTCTGATGTTTATCCTATAGAACTCTTATGTGTATTCTTTCACTGACATCAGCTTCTATCTCAAATTATGCATCCTTCAAAACATATTTGTTTGATAATCTCTAGGTATAAACTTGGCTTTCATTTTTGCAACTAGTCTATGCCAACTTTGGATTTTTTACTTGCCCTTGCAACGTTTATCAGCCTGCAGTTCATCCCACCATAGTGATGCATGCCCTTTAAGTCTAGTAATGATATGTTTGACTTCCTTTTCTTCCTCGACATCCTCATAGTTGAAGTATTTGTCTAGAGATCTAATCCAATCTAGAAGCTCTTCAACATCCAAGTTGCCTTCGTACATTGGAATGTCCATTTTTTCCCTAGCACCTATCCTAAAAACAACCTTGAATAAGCGTTCTTCCGCAACATCTTCGACTGCAACTTATTCATTTTCAGCTTCATTTTCACTTTCATCCTCACTGATATCACCAACATTAACTGTGTTCCTCTGTTTTGTCTCCATAGCATCAAGGCTGGCACGTAATTCATGCATTTCTCTTTCCACTGCAGGATCAAGAATTGTCCTTTCTCTTCTTCTCGGTGGAATGACTGTAAAATTCATCTTTTCTCTCTACTACAGAAAGTAAAGAATTTGTTCTGGGCTCTGATACCACAACTAGTATAGACCTCCTACCCTCAGGCTGAGATCCACGCAAGATCTTCTCTAAACCTCGACAAGGGTTAATTAAACTCCTTGCCTAAGCCCACAAAGGATTTTTGGTCTCACAAGTTGCGGTGCTTCAAATACTATGCCCTGGCCCTGGGAAATAACCAAAACATGAAATGAAAATGGGCTAACATGTAAGCCCCTCTCTTCAACCCCTTTTCCTATAGGACCACAACCAAGCCTTATGCAAGAACCTTTCGCAACTCACGACTTCACGAGTTGGAGCACCAAATTATCGTGCCCTCCTCTTTCGAATCCCCAAAACATGGTCTATCAACGAAGGTTGACTTTACCCAAAGCAATGGGTGCGTGCCTCCAGTCACTTCTACTTTACTCTGCTTACAGGGTGAGTTCTTGCCACCTGTCCATACAGATTTTCCAGCATTTGCGACTTAAGCAGGAAACCAACAACCGTTCTTCTTCCTCTATGGATCCCTGACTCAGAAATCATATTTTCGGTGAGATCGATGACTGTGTGCCTCCCTCGATCCAATGGTCCTAGCTGTATCGAGAATTCACCACTCAAAAATATACAACACTTGAACCAAACCACTTGTCACTCGATTCCCCGAATTCTGATACACAAATTGACATACGAGATCAACGATCCTTGTTGATCTGGATCTGACGGTCACTACTCCTCCTGGGCTTATGGGTGTTGAAAAGGCACTCATTCCTAATCTCTTCACTATTCTAAGAGATCCAACAGTTCATAAGATCTCGACACTTCCTCCTGAAGCGATTCAACCATCTAATTCAACTTTTCAAGGACTTCTGGCCAAATGACTTGGCGTCCTTCCTCCAAAACTTAACTTCTGTGAACCAATTCAACCCTTGTCACCCTTTGGAATAATTGAGACGTTCTAACCCTCCCGAGATTCCACTTGCAACCTCAAGGCCTCCAAAAGGGTCCATGTACGCTCTCCTTTCAAAAACCTTCAAATAACCTCTGGTTATTTAGGGTCTTTGACTCCGTGTACTCCTTGCAACAACAATCTCTCAATTTCTCTCTTGGATTTGTAAAATCCAAGACTCGACCGGGCCTGTGCACACCTTGCACGACTATGTGCTTTGCTAGCACTCTTTTCCTTTAAAGACACAATTTGAATCTCCTTTGAGGGTCCTGAGATGAAACACAGAACCTGGTCGACGCACTCCTTGTGGACCCTCCAATGCACTCTTTGCAGGAGTTCTCAAAAAGAGAAACAACTAAAAGTCATTCACCCCTTATCTAGAATTCAAACATTCAACATAGAATTATAGAGCATACACACACACATTGGCATTGAAATAGAATGCACACACACATTGGCATTGAAATAAAATGCACATAGAGAATATAAACAAGCCTACAACATACAATTTAATAGGTGGTTCCAACAACCATAAAAAACACATAGATTGGCATCAAAACTTTCTTCTATTAAATCCAGTGCTCCTGTACATGGCCAATAGCAACTAAAATGCATAAATTCTCTGTCCTCCTATATTCCTCTCTGCATCTCTACAACTTATGAATTCTAAATTATGTTACAATGATACAAGGATTGAGGGTGCCTATCATCCATTTTCCCTCCTACCTCCTACACTCCTAAAACTGTCTAATCTATTAAATTAAATCTAACTACTTGCATTCATTATGAATAAATGCCTCTACATTTGACAGATGAGAGAAACACTCAAGATCTGTTTAAAATCTCCAAAACACAAAAGTAATTACACTTCCCTAGCTATTACATTAATGTCCATTCATTAATCTTCAAAAAACTTCAAAATGTGCACTGGTGCTTTTCCAGTTGTCTCCTTTGGTTAGGCGCATGTCTTTGGCTTTATACGATGCTGACATGGTGAAGGGGTCATTGAACAATAAAAAATTTTCACTAAAAATTTCATTCACCTTGAAAAGTAATGGTTCTTTAGGATTAGTCAAAGGAGGGTTAAGGTTGGGTGGAGGACTTCCGCCAACTAGTTCCACTTCAACTAAGCCAGTCTCCTCAAAACAAATATGGGACTCTTCAAAATTGAGTTCATTTATCTTGTTCCACTTTAGAGGTGTTTGTACCTGCATTATTGGCTCTAATCCTCATAATCAACTGGACCAATGTGGTGATTCATCCAGGGTGAAAATAATTTGTGCAAATCAAACACAATTCAACCTAAGGCCAATGTATACTCAGAACCAAATAAAAAATCCTTATGTATAAATCTAGGATAATAGAAAGAAAACCAATGGCTCACAGGCCTTTTGAAATCCAATCCTTTGGGGGAGATGAATTCCCTGCAAACAGACATAATTTTCAGGATGGAAATTTATCTCAAACTATAGAAACCTTGGAAAATCTTATTGGTCTTTAATATGCAAACTATAAAATGTTTGGTGATATTTTTCTAAAAAATTTCAAATTTCCAAGGATTTTATATAGTTTCTATAAACTTTGGGCTATTTCTCAGGTAAAAAAAAGTTATTCTATAAAATTTGGGTCAATCATTTTAAAAACAATGGAAATTGGTGAATAGTTTTTTGGAAAAAAAGATGGAAAAATAATCCATGGGTAATATATGGCCCCTAAAATGTTTTAATCCCAAAATATTTTATATTGAAGGTATGAGGAGTAGTTACGATGAATGAAATGAAACAACCTTGATTCGTGAAATCACCCTTTATTAAGGAGGGAACCCTATCGGGGAACTAAAACCATGAATGAACATCTTCCCCGGGTACTATAGACATATCCCACCTGTAATCAACTTTGTAGCTACCTATAAATGGTCACTAAGGCTACCACCTCACATTCAATGATCGAGAATATAGTCGCAGGTCCAACTAGACATAATGGCAGGGTAACTAAGCTCAAAGCTTTGAAGGTGTGACCTCACACGGAGGCATCGAACCAAGAAAACCCCCGTATACATAGTAATTGAAGTGATTCCACAAACACCAAAACAAGAAAGAGGGGTAATCTCACTACTTTCCCCAATGTGACCTTGTTCTTGACTATTTTGTTAAAGGAGATTTCTATCACACCGATTGCAAGAATCAATTTTACTCTCTTTAATTACTCAAGGTTTCATTTTGTAATCCTTGGAGAGTTCACTTTCCAATCCTATTCCAAGACCTAGAACTATCTAATATTGGTTTCCTAAAAAAGAAAAGAGCCTAATTGATTTTAATTTTCGAATTATTTTCTTATGGTTGTTTCTATGTCAAAGGAAAATGGATGAAACGTTGGTGATGTTATGGCTCTTGACCCCACCAAAGAAATGCAAAAATGCCAATGCAATTCATTCAATTCAATGAGTTCTAGCTATGGTAGGGGAAAGAGATATTTTTCTTTGTAAACTTCACAATGTAACCTCTCAAACAACAAACAACCATGAAAAAAAAAGTAGATCCAAACTTTTGACAATATCTCCAACCAACCAGTTCAACAACGCACTTTGTCTTTAATTCTTCAAAATCTTGTAAGAATGAAACTTTTATTTTTTTATTTTTCCAAATATGATGAAAAGGATTCTTTCATATAAACAATAACACAATATACAAATGGAACACCAAAAATCAGCAAGCAAGGGTTGTAGGAAATTAGTAGTGATGTTGAAAATCCCACTTCAGTGTCTCTGCAAGAATATCAACCCAAAAATTGCGTATGAAATTGGACCTAGAAATGAACACCAATCAGAAGAGGATAAATAAACCAAATGAAACTATTATAGGGAGCTATCATATATAATCATATCTATTATGTGCACTACCCATATTCAATGGATCATTAAACAAAAAAAAATGTAAACAAGCAATCCAAGCAAGCCACACAAAAACACTTCAAAGAAAAATTGAAGATGAAAGGTGTGGCAAAGGACTCAAACAAAGACAATATGGAAAGGTACAAACCAATGATAGGGACTTGAGATCATACAAATCATATATGACCAAAGAAATATGGAAACTATACAATTTTCATAGTTTACTGGGGGTGTTGTGGGTTAGATTACCTTCAACAAGAAAATAGTCGCTTGTCACTAGTAGTGCAACAAGTGACACCCTGCAAACTATTGAAAAAAAATAGATTTGTGTGAGACCCAATATTATATAATGGATCCAACCCATTAAGGAGTATTAGGGATGAAAATAACCAAATTAAAAAAAGGATAATAGACAAGGGATTCTCAACTAGAGGAGAATCAAATATTGTTCCCCAATGCAGTCACTTGTTTCGTTATGGATAAAATGTCACAGGTGGATAGTAATATCTCCCTAGGATGTACCTATTGGTCCTAGAAAAAAATTGGGATATACTTCTATGGATTTCATTTAGACTCATATTCATAATTAAAATAAGAAATGGTGGGATGGAAAACCTTTTCCTAAAGGTTTTCCTTCGTATGTATTGGTTGTTGAAGTTTTAAAGTTCCATATCCAACCAAAACAACCTACTCCCTGCACACAAGAGACAATCAATTCCTTCCTAATTTTCTTCTTAGAATTATAATCCTAGATCTATCTTATATCTAACATGATCTATGATAAAATAAATTAGATATGAAATTTCATGAATGAAATACAAATGTTCATAAGGGAAAACAAAAGATATATTAATATGAATAATGGAAGTACATCAATACAATACCACTTAGTGTATATTCACTCCCCTTTTTCCCTTGCTCCTTGATCCTCCTCAACTCTTTAACCAATCTAGGAAACTTGACTAAAATTGATGTAGATGGAGAATCACCTATGCATTTTAGCAGCAAAAATCTATAAATGATTCTTTCTCCCCATGCTCAAGATTTTTCTTCTTTAAATAAATTCTTGGAAGAGGCTTGGGAGAGCTTATAGATCTTCTAGAGACCAATGGGGACTCGAATGATGTGAGTTATAAGGAGCATGCCATGAAGAAGAAACTCATCCTTTTCTTTCCTCTTCAAAACTCTATGAATGTAGAAGCTTACTAAGAATGTTCCTTATTGTGAACCGATGAAAAGAGACATGTCACTGGTTGTCCCATAGATGACCAACAACACCCCTAAAAAATTGTATAAAAGTTGAGCTAGACCTATGTCTTGGATTTCATATTTAGTTGTGTTCCTCTCTAACCCTATAGAGGGGGGATTAAGGATATAACATCGACCTCTTGGTAGAAGGTTTTCAATCTATGGAACTATTTCAAGATATTTTAGATCTCTACTATGATTTCAAGAGGATTTTTAGCAGAGAATTATTTCAAGGCTGAATTCATAAACTCTTTGGAATCAAGACATTTTGGTTTGCTGAATTTCTATGTGTTTATTCATCAACATGGGTTATTCTACAATTGATTAAATATTATAGGCATCTAGTAATAATTTCAATACTTTTAAGATATCTTGTTTGGTTGAATAAATTGTTGGATACTTTCATTGAATTATTTTTTCTTTATTAGTTAATCTTATTTTACTATTATCTCGGAAATTATGGAATTATTTATGAATGTCTTGCAATTAAATTTTATCCCTTTCTGATGTTAATCAGTTATTGTTTCCTAGATGTTATCTAATGAGTAATATATTATTAGTGGAATTATTTCCTAAATAATCCAAAGTCTCATATAGTTTTCATTGACTATTATCGTAGGTTAGACTTAGCACAGATTTCTACAAACTCATTAGTTTAGTTACTTTCTGCAGTAGATAACTATAAAATTAAAAAACAATAAAAGGAACGAAATTGGATAACTTTTAAATACCATCAAATTGTTTTCAAACAATAACCTGGATGATTATTCCATACCAAATAGGGAGGATTCTAATTGGGCCTCATCATTGGTTTTAGTCCCTATTGTTGAGAATTGGCAATTTACAACCCTCAATGCATTGGTGCTTAGTAACAAAGAATGACAAAATGTACACAATGATGCTTAATAATAAATAATGGCATCAACATATCACTTCAAATATTCAAAATTTCACTTCCCTCCGGTGCACATGGTAATACATGCACTGGTGCATACAAACTGTAAGAGAATCAGTGTGCCATAAAATAAAAATAACAACCTAGTGCATCATATTTATATGATAATCATTGTTGCATACAAAAAACAATACAGATCGATGCATAGATATACACAAAAATCATTGGTGCTTCATACAACATAAAAGGTGGAACTAGTGCATAATAATTATAAGAGAAGTGATTCTTTTTAGTTTTATTTATGCACTGATGTAGGTTACTTAATAATGTAGTTTTATCTTTTACCAATGAAAGCACCAACAAAAAACCTCCACTAAAACCTCCACCCACCCAAATTTTTTTAGTTATATGAAACATCCATTAATATCTACAGTCAAATCTATTCTTCGAATATCATAGGTTATAGTGTCGGTTTTTTTTTTTTAATTTTCCAAATATTGTAACACTAAAAGACTCTATAAGGTGTTTTCCTTTTAATTTCTCATGTTCCCCCTTTTTATGTAGTGTTTTTTGTTTTGTGGTCTTCTATCCCTATCCTCATGTTGTGTGTAGGAGTTGGAATCCACACATGTTCTATATTGTGGTAACTCCACCAGGGAGTTCCCCTCAAAAGTTTCCTCTCTCATCAAAGGATCTTGTATTTATTCTCTCTTCTTCAATTTCCTCTATCCCTTGTTCTATGTAGCCCTATTATTTATCCTCTTTTTCAACCCTCTCTATGGTTCCAATGGCATCATACTTTTAATAAATCCATGGAAGGAGTATTCATGAAAGTACGTAAATAAAATACACCACAAAAATATAAGAAAGAGTAGGAGAATAATTATTGTAATAATAAGAACCAGTACATGGAATGAGGAAATATTTAGGACCTTTCCTTCCCAATTGTAATTATTTTCCTACTATATTTTTGAAATTATCTAACCCTGATTAATATGGACTTCATAAAGTACATTTTCATCATGTTATAATCCATAAATGAGCATCTTATAGCCAACTCTATTTTCCAACATAGATCCTTTGCAGAAGTCTCTTTTGAGCTATATCCTTATCCTTGTACAAATTGCTTTATCTTCAAAAATACAACTATTCCTTTGTTCCTCTACCTTTCGGAAGGATAATTATTCTCTCCCTTGATGAAAATCCTTCTCCTATTTGTAACCTACACACAAAAACTATATGGAAACACAATAGAAATCTTGTCAATAAAACACAATTATGTACAAATATTTTGAATCTAGTGAATAGATACCAATGTTATGTGAGTTATTCTCTCTCAGTGTATCCTCTTCTGTTTATGGCTACAAGTAATTAACATGGTGGTAACATTTACACAAGACACAATTGACAATGCAATGGAAATGGTCTATCCTCATTGACATAGAAAAAGATGAGTCTCTAAGTCTGTCACTAAGAGACCTATGTAACCTACTACCTAATATGCCAAAATAGGTGTTTTGAGATAAAGTTTTTGGCCTCAAGGATTTTATGCTCAACTCAAATTAAAAATATAAATTGAATTGTTTTATTTGATAAATAAAACACCTTATATATACTATATATGATAAGACTTCAATGGAGCCAATGGAATAGATTCCTGCACTTTTTAATATATGGACATCCCAACCTACAAGCTAAATTTATAGAATATGAGCCTCAATTTTTTTCTAGATAAGGGATTTATCACTACAATGATTTCAATACGTCTCTACTTGAGCACATTATCTCTAACTCAACCTTCAGGAAAGAACCTTGGATTACCAAATTAAAAAATACCTCTTTATTCTAGGTCTTGTTAATAGGGTTGAAAGATGAAAACTATTTTCATAGAATGAGCATGGTGTGGTTCTTTCAACATGGTGTGGTTGTTTCCCTTTCTTTTAGGGATTTTAATTTTCTCCCTACTCCACATCAATGTCAAAATCAATAGGATGGTGCATCATTGTGAATGTATTTCAAGTCATTATTTTCAATATTTAACAACAAAATTAAGTGCTAAGAAGGGATTATATTGAATATTTCTAACATGAAGCAATTTTCAGTACTTGAAACTTTGTTTGATCAAGAAATAAACTAAGTCAGAAAAAGAAATATAAATTACCATAACTGAAGGGACTCAACCAAGTTATGAAATAATCGACCAATTGAAGATTTGAGGGATCTAGCAAAGATGCATACAACTCATATGGACACATATGGGCTGTGGGAAAACAAAAGACTTCCCAACAAATAAAATTCAACTTGACAATGAATTGATATGCATAGGGACTAATTCAAAAACATAGCAATTAAATTCATCAGCTAGGAAGAGAGGGTGGGGTTTTTTTTTCATCCTATTTCAACTCTATATGAGAGACAAAATTCCCAAGTAATTGAATCAACCAAGTGAGGATGAATTTTCCTAGTGGGTGAGAGAAAAATATCCAACAACCAAACTAACCAATTTAAAAACTCTTTGATCTATTACAACATATCAAGAATGGTATCCATTGATTTCAAAATTCAAAGGGAAGGTGTAAATGGAATACTATCTATGTCATAACGATATTTTCCTACCGTTGGGAGGAAAATAAAAGTAGTCGATGAGTATGAAGGATAAAGAATGGGAGATTCTTGACAAAAAGGAACTATGAATGATACAGTTATGCCTGGAAGCATCAATGGTTTTCAATATTTCAAAAGAAATGACAACGAATGATATAATGAAGGAATTGGATAAACTATATGAAAAAATCTTGGCCTCCAATAAGGTATTTCTAATGAAGTGGTTATTTAATATACAGATGTTACAAGGTCAGTCTGTTTTAGACAATTTAAATGAATTTAATATAGTTACTAATCATCTAAGTTCTATAAAAATAGACTTTGATGATGAGGTTAGGGATATTCTGATATTGTGCTCATTTCCAGAAAGATGGAATGGCTTGGTCATGATTGTAAGTAACTTTGTCTATGGTTCAAACACTATGAAATTTGATGATGTTGTTGGTGTTATCCTTAGTGAGGAAATGCGACAGAAAATCACAAGTGATACATCAGGTAATGTGTTGACCACGGAGAATAGGGGAAGAGAAAAGGATAGAGGAAAGATCTCAATAAAATGAGAGAATTATAATAAGGGAATATCCAAATCTAGACCAGGAAAATAGAGGGTTGGAATTGTGGAAAGAAAGGACATTTGAAGAAAGATCGTAGATCTCCAAAGAAACAAAGAGATGGACACAGGAGAAAAATCAGGAAGAAAATGTAACAGGTGATTTGTTACAAGATTTTTTTATTATTTTCTTAGATAATATTATGAAATATTGAGTAGTAGATTCAGGGGCTTAGTTTCATTCCACACCCCATAGGAAATATTTTCAAGATTATGTTCAAGGAGATTTTGGACAAATTTATTTGGGTGATGATGAACCGTGTCAAATTGTTGGAATGGGAAGGTACAAATAAATAAAAAGAATGAAAACTAGTGGTTACTGAAAGAGGTGAGACATATACTAGATCTAAGAAGAAATATAATTTCAACGGGGAAGTTGGAAAATGAAGGGTGTGTATCTATATTTACAGATAAGGCATGGAAGGTCACTAAAGGATATTTGGTAATGGAAAAAGGATAGAAGGTAGGTACATTGTATTTATGTACTAGTAATGTTGTCTCTTTGTTACAGGAGAATCCCCCTGCAGACAAGTGGATTTCCTCTTGGATACTAGACCCCTATGAACAAGACAGAAAAGTGTTATTTTGGACACTGACATTCCTTTTCATGAAGCTAAACTATTCAAAGAAGAAGAAGAAACAAGGGTAAATACCTTTTACTAACATTTTTCCTTGCTTGATCTAGGCTAATCTTGATCTCCAAGTTCTTTAGAAGGTCCTGCAATACAATTACAAAAAAATATGAGACATACTTCCTACTATTCCATGATTATCTTCATAATGGATCTATGAAAGAAACAAGTTCATGAAACGTACATAAACTTTAAAGGAAATAGGCCAAGCATAGATTTATATTAATGAAAACAAAGTGATGCTTACAGCCATGGATGTAGGTGCAGTAGCTTCACCAAGCTCTCTTTGTCCAGACCCTTGCTCAAATAATCCACACACAATGTTGTTGCTTCAATGATATCTCCCTTATGAGATCATAAGTTTGATGCTTTACAATGTCTCCTCTTTCACCATGAGGAGGCCTCCTTATATAGGCTTGGAGAGGCCTAACCACTTGAGATATTATTGGGATAGGTTGAGGATTCTTCTCCTTCAGTTGCGGATCTTCCCTAATATTAAGGCTTGACCTCAGATTCAAATCCAAAAAACTCCAGATATGAATGGGATTCTTCCTTGATTTCCATCAACTATCCAAAATTCGCTCAGAAAGGGCAACACTCCCTCAAAATGAGGCACAAGGCATTGCAACGCTCCCCCAAAAGAGGGTACAAAGTGCTGGCACTCCCTGAAAGTGTATAGGGGAGTGATGCCTTCCAAAAATGGTTTTTTAGTGGTTTTTTCCATGGCAAAAGACTTATGCTCTTTGTCAAATGATTTATCCTCCTCAAAACTAGTCTTCTGAGGTGTCTTGTAAGTGTTCTTGATAATGTTGTCCAAGACACAACATAGGAAAGATGACAGTATGATATTTGTGAAACTTGCAAACAAAATGTGACACTTGCGACATTGGTGATGATGACACTAGGCCATCATCGTAATGAGTGATTTTGATGTGTAACAGATTGCCCCCCAAAGTGCGAAGTTAGAAGATGAGAACTAATGACTGAAATACTTTGTATACTCTTCAAGCAAGGGTATAGACTCAATGAACCTGATAGAAGCTGCACACAACCATCAAACAAATATTATGACATGTTTCAAACCCAAGGAAGGCATACCTATGCTTGAGTGATAAAGACTTTCATGGTATGGTTGCCATAAAATACACTGCGAATCCATAAAAATATTGACCAAAAGGTATAGCTAATGAAGATACAATGTGGATCTATACTCCTATGACCTGAACTGGTCATAGCCATGAAGAATACACAGTGGGTCTATGATATGACAAGAAATAGCCACGAACCTATACAAAGTGGATCATGTGCTAGTATATGTGTCAATGTTCCAAGAAACTTCGTCACAACCTGGGTAAAATACATATAAGAGTGATGATTTAACCCAGGGCATTCTTACCAATCTCAATGTAGTATGAATATAACCATGTGATTATGTGTCCTGATGTTAAACATGGTAGAAACCACTTGATTACCGGTCAATGAGGTGAACCATTAACAGGCGCGAGGGAGATCACCATTGATGTCAATGATTCCCAAGGTACTCTAGTATATTCCAACAAATACGAATGGATGAGCTGAAGTTGAACATTTGTGGAATCATCCGATCATAGGTCAATGATGTAATCCCATTGTAGAGGGTGAGGAGGCCTTCCATTGAGGCATGGAGGTCCCAAGGTACTAACTAGTTTTTATGTCTAGTTTCTAGATAATGTGTTGAAGTTGACAGGAATAGACTTGTTGCAGGAGGGCCTTAATATATCCCCCATTAACAACATGAAACATATACAAATATATAGTTGGTGGATCAAAATAACATGAACTGACATGGGAATTTGAAACAGGAATTTGTGATGGTTGACGCTTGAGGTAGATACTTCCCTTGAACACTGAGGCACAACAACAGAAACATGACATCGACCAAAACTAGATGATGCAGTGGATGTTGTGACTTTCTTCAGGTGACCCAAAGGAGTAAATAAACTTAGAGGATTGTCTCAGTGCAGATATTTAGCGGCTTAAAATACGTTCAAAGATACAATGTTGTGTTCAAGGGCAACTGTAAGAGTTACTCGTAATGTTCTCAGAAACTGCTTGGCTTGCTTCCTTCAATTTTTCCCCCATCCATATAGATGAGTACCTCTTTTTAATTTAACGATCTTGAGGAGGGTAACACATGCTCGATATAACTCACCTTCAGTAAGTCCCTCTTCCTTTGTTTAACGAACTAGAATAAGTAAGGGTTCGTTCCCATATGGGCCCTTCAATGTATGATTATTTAACGATTCTAGAGAAGGTAAACTCGGTGGTTTTTCATATTTATAGAGTTTGAAAATGACTTAAAGAAGACTCCAGGGGGTTCCTTTTTCATGTATCCATGCAAATCAAAAAAATAGATAAAATTTTACCCGGTGCGTTCTTATGTCTTTGAGATTGAGAACGAACTAAGACAATGCTCGTGAATGTGACAAGATGAAAAAACTGACAAAATTCCTCTAAAACCTGCCAATAATGTCAAAAATACATTCCAAGGGATTAATAGGGCCTCCAAAATATTTTCAAAACCCCAAAATAACTATATCTTAGGAAAAAACGAAATTTATAATAGTAAAATGGGGTAAAAATATCATTTACCATTTCATTTGTGCAAAGATTTGTAGCAGTGGAGAATTTGTGATTTGGAGGGTGAATCTTGAATTGTTCGGTGCCAGATATATGGTCATCTATTTTCCTCACCATTTGGACCAGGTTGGTGCTTTTCTTCCTTTCTTTACTTTGTACGGTTCAAAATTTATTTTAAGGCAATGATTGGGTGCAAAAATTGATTCCCCGGGTTGGCTCAAGCACTCAGAAGGGCTCGATGCCCCTCTAGAACTAGTGGGGGAGTGTTGCTTGATTTCATAAGTTCCCCTGCAATCCTATGAATGACGTGCCAATTATCTCATGTAGTGGTGGAGGGGGTGCTACCCAAAAACCGCAAGACATTTTCCCCAAAAATTCCAGCACTCTCTCAAAATGTGAAGGGGAGCGTTTTAATTTTTTAAAGCGCCTTGGTGGCGATTATGAGGGTGTGATGGAAACCTAAAGTGCATATAAAAAGGGCATTGGCCTCATAGAAATAGAAAACAATTTCTTAAAAAAATTTAATTGCCCACAAATCGCCGAAAACAAGTGACTAATGAATTTTGGTTGTTGATGATTGCAGGTAACTTCGGCAATAATCACGATCGAGTGGAAAGAAAGAGAGCATGAGATCGATGATGTGGCTACCTTGCAAAGTCCCTAATCAAGAGACGCATTGAGGAATTTCGGTCTCCTCAAGTTTTTGAAAATGGAAAAAATGAAGAAAGAGATTCTTCTTCTCGAGCATATGATTGGGCTATGGAACGTTGTGGAACAAGGGTTCCAAATTGGAATGCAACTTCTTACCATCAAGTTGGAAGATGTATACTTCCTGACCGACCTCTCAAAAAGGGGGGCTCCCGTAGTTTTATCCAAACAGAGGGCACTTCCTGCGCTTGTAGATGAGTACCTGCCAAACCATTGTGTCCCAGGAACGAAACTAGTGGGAGGTAGAATCACAATCAAAGACATCAGGGATCTACCTCTTCTGTCCATTATGTTTTCCATTATGAGTATAGCAGGAAGTACTAGCTCACACCTAGTTTCAATATCATAGGTGGCCTATGGTTTATAGTGTCTAGAGCCAACACTGTTTAACTGGAGTGCAGGGTTCCTTCAAAATGTGAAGGAGCAAATTACGTGACGAAGAGAAGGGCAACAGAAGTAGTTTGAGTATGGTTCATTTTTGGTTTGATTCTTCTTAGACCAAATTCCTCATATGAAACCTCAGATTCCATAAGCAGTACGACCAGTGGGAGAACCACATATGGAGTGATGGGCTAGCATGTCTCCGAGACTAGGCTCAGATTCAGAGTTCAAATTCACTGGTGATTTCTTCGCTTGGTTGAGATGCCAATTGATCGTGATAGAAGACTTCCCATATGTCAGAGTGGATTTACAGAGGAGCATGGAATTGGTCCTTCTAGATGGTATGGATTGGGATGCATCAGGTAAGAACCCAAAAAATAATATTGTCAGTGTTTTTTATTTTAAACATATTTTATTTTTTCGGGTACATAGAAGATTTTTTAACAGACGTATTG
Source organism: Picea glauca (assembly GCA_000966675.3). Lineage (NCBI taxonomy): Eukaryota > Viridiplantae > Streptophyta > Pinopsida > Pinales > Pinaceae > Picea > Picea glauca. The sequence continues at coordinate 185,236 of JZKD02S2247914.1, forward strand.
TTTCAATGTGTAGATAGGGGAGAAACATGTCTGAAAGAAATTCCAGCACTGGGGCGTCACAGGGATGGTCAGATCATGGCAGATCAAGGGGTAGAAGAAGGAGGTCTCCAGGAGTTTGAAAGAAACCTCCAAGGCCTCACGATGGGTATCCCTCCTCTTAGCAGGTGGGAAGTGCCACTACATCTATAGAGACACGTCTTGGGAGTGCTTGAGAGTAGTAACTCTTTACTGAGGCGAGTAGCCCGTGCAGTGATATGCTACTCACAGTACAAGGCGATGTAGGGAGATTGTAGTTTTATTGATGACATGTATAATCTATATGACAATGTTTATGGGTGTGAGGACCCACATTTTACCTATCTATGTATCATTTTTATGTATATAAATATTTTTATAACGCAATATATATATATATATATATATATATATATATATATATATATATATATATATATATATATATATATATATATATATATATGAGTTTTTATAGTGCCAAATGATTTCTTAAATGTGATGTGTTTATGTAATGCGTTTTAATTTACATGTGATGTATGATATGATTTATTTCCCTTGTGAAACCTTATCTATGTGCGACATACTGATCCATGATGTAATTGGCTAACAAATCTGAAATGGTATTGAGTTCTCTTGGAATGTGTCTGTATTCGATAAAATCAAACATTCGTTCAAGGCGATGAACTCGTAAGTGGAGACGTAGCAAGATAGGATTACGAATAGCGTAGATTCAATTCAGTTGATAGACCATGCGTTGAGATTATAGCTTGATGATCATATGAGAAACACCTAGGGAGGAGTCTTCATTTAAAATTTCGATGACAACATGATATTCTGGCATGTTGTTTGTTGTTGATCCTAAGAAAATACCTTCTGAAATCACCAGCTCATCAGAGTGGTAAATGACCCAAGTTGTAGAAGAAACATTTTGGGCATGTCAACTAGTGCCATCCACAAACCCGACAAATATAGGAAAGGAAGATGTCATCTGCGCATGAAAACACAAGATGTAGTATAAGTGGCTAAGGAAAAAACTCAAACATGCAAAAGAAAAAGACACACCAAACTAAAAAATACAATAGTGTACAAATCACGTATGCTAGATAGTCTAGGCATAGTAGTTCTTAAGGTAAAGCCCGTTTCGAGGCTCTCCCAATGAGATTTTGTCATAGTCGAATAACTCGTAGGAACCTATATGTAAAATACATTTCAAGATGTAAGGACCATGCCACAAAGGTTCTAAATGGCCTGTCCCTAACTTGTCATGAGCCTGGTCATAGATGGGGATTAGGTCTCCTTCTAAAAAATTTTGAGGGTGAATAGATTTTTTGTATTGATTCTTGATCCACTTTTGATACATCTCATTAACAAGAGAAACATCACGACCTGTTTCTTCCAGTTTGGTGATATGTAAGAAATGTTCTTCTTCAGCAGATGTATGGGGCAGGAGTTCTACTTTAAGTTTCAGCGATGGAATCTCGCACTCGATTGGTAAAAAAAATTTGATGCCATGTACTAACTGGAAAGGGGTGAATCCAGTAGCAGTTTTCACTGAGGTATGATAAGCCTAGAGAGCGGAGAAAAGTTGTAGATGCCAAGATGTCTTGTTTGCCTCTACCATACGTTGAATCATGGTTTTGAGGACCTTGTTGATAGCTTCAACTTGTTCGTTTTCCTGAGGATAGTACGGGGATAAGTTCTCATGGAGAAAACCCAACTTTGCATGCAACTCACTCATCATCTGGTTTTGAAAGTGTGAATCGTGATCAGTGACAATGGCGTGTGGAACACCAAAGCGAGTCATGATGTGGTTAAAAAAGAAAAGAGATGCAGTATGGCCATCATTTAGAAAGGTAGGCATAGCGTCAACCCATTTTGTAAAGTAATCAATGGTGAAAATTATATAACCATGCCCACCGACTGATGTAGGCTTACATTGCATGAAATCAATATCCCATTTGGCAAAGGGGTTTATGGAAATAATGGGATGCAGCGGAGCAGGGTGGTTTCATGCCTTTTTGTTAAAAACTTGGTAGGGTGGGCATTTTTTGACTTCCTCAATACAATCTTTGAAAATCGAGGACCAAAAGTAGCTGGCACGTAAAATTGTCAGACCTATAGCCATCCTAGAAAGGTGACCGCCACATGTGCCAAGGTGACATTCATTCAGAATGTGTTCAGCCTCTTCATGATTCAAAAATATTTAGAGGATAGTATCAATACCAAGATGATAAAAAGTGTCATCGATGATAAGGTAATGATGAGAATGGTGACAAATAGATCGACATTATTCATGAGAGATATCAGGCTGAAAATGTTGGGTTTGAAGATAAAGGAGAACATATCCATACCAAGGATCGAACGTGCTGATGAGAAACAAAGTTTCATCAGGGAGAGGATCTATAGGCTCAGTATATTCATCGACAAGGGGAAGGTCGCAGATAAGCTCCACAAACACTAAGGATTTTTTGGCTTTGGACTTAGCAAATTCGAGATCGAATTCCTGAAGGATGATGATCCATTTGGAATATTTTTCCCCAAGAACTTGATGTGTCAAAATATGATACATGGGGTTTGAGTTCTCAATAACGGTGGTGGTGCGTAGAAAGATATATTGGAAAAATCTCTGGATAGAGATGACAGCTGCCAAATCCAACTTATCAACATGAAAATATCAGAGCTCAGGGCTAGATAGACTTTTTCTCATATAATATATCGCATGTTCTTCACCGTTTGGGTCCTCTTGAACTAACACCATAGAAATAGTGGAAGTAGAGGCAGCTAAGTATAGTACATAGTATTTTGTATAATCTGGAGGATGCAACAAAGGTGCGTTGTTCAAGGCATGCTTAAGAGCATCAAAATATCATTGAGCAGTGTCATCCCAGATGAAAGGGGTGTCTTTCTGCAACAATCACATGAATCCTTTAGTAATCTCAGCATAGTTACAAATGAAACGACGAAGAAAGTTTTCTTTCCCTTGTAAAATTTGGAGTTGGGTCAAATTATTAGGTGGGGGTAAATCAAGAATAGCTTTAATATTTAAGGGCTCCACCAGAATCCCTTCCTTAGAGACAAAGAAACTGAGGAGTCGACCGGATTTGACAGCAAAGACACACTTATGTGGGTTCAAACGAATACAATAGAACCGACATTGAAGAAAAATAGCCCGTAGATGACCAATATGGTCTGATTGATTGGATGAGTGGGTAGGTAAATCATCGAGGTAAGTTTCTACAATATACTTGATATCGTGGAAAGCGTATGACATAGACCACTGGAATGTAGCACCAACATTTTTAAGGCTAAACAGTAGTTTTCGATAGGGGAAAGTTCCCCAGGGGAAGATAAAGGTCGTCTTATGCTAATCAGCAGATAAAATCTCAATCTGGTTGTACCCTGAGAATCCATCCATGAAAGAGAAAATCATGCTACCAGTGTAATTATCAATGATTTGGTTGATGAAGGGCATAGGGTAATTGTCTTTCAGACAAGCCTTATTGAGATCCCTATAATCAATGTAGACATGAATGGTCCCTTGTTTTTTGGTGACCAGAACAAGGTTAGAAACCCATTCTATCAAGGGGATAGAATAGATGAAGCCATATTTCAAAATTTTCTCAACTTTTGTGTTTATAGCTATGGTTTTCTTGGGATAAACTGGACAAAGTTTCCATCAAACAGGTTTAACACCTGGGTAAGTTATAATTTCATGCATAATGATCAACAAGTCAATCCCTAGCATTTCATCGTAGCTCCAAGCGAAGACATCGCAGAATTCTTTGAATAAGGTAGTATAAGATACCACCTCCTTGGGCATACAATTATCATTGAGATGAATGTTTTCCAGAATGCCTTCTTTGATCGAAATATCAATAATGACCATGGTATAAATGTTGCCTAAATTCCCCTCTAAAATGGTATCCTGGGTAAGTATAGGAGACTGTGGACAATTAACAACATCGGGAGGAAAGATAGAGTGTATATCTTCCTGGTTTTCTTCAAGAGGTGGAATAAAAGAAGAGCGATGGTGATTATCATCCCAAGCCACTTCGTCAATGCTAATAATTTCCATGATATATTCAACAAAAGGAAAAATTTGGGAAATGTAGTAAAAAATAGAAGACAAGGGATTCAACTAGGATGGCATCAAGTAGGTGTTGAGCGCCAATAGATGTTGGTCATCGGAAGAGGGAGAGGTAGATTGAATAACATTGTATGATGACTCAGATGGACTAAGTGCAATGGTTTCACCTAGTGCATCGAATTCCAGAGGACCAGGCACAATCCAATGGTCAAATGATTCCAAAGATTGATAAGCCGTAGTTGAAATCATATTGATGGAGGAAATATGATGTGTGGTAGGTAGAAGTGGTGTAAGGAAGTTACCCATAAGGATAGAATATTTCAGCAAGACAACACCAATTCTTTCATATGTGATCTTGTTATCTCCCAAGAAAGGAATATTGTTGGAAGCGGGAGCGCGAACATCGGGTGTACAAAAATTTAACTAATCGATAGTGACAATTTTACCTTGATGAGGAAATTGTACACACCGAAACACCAATGAAGCGATGACAGTCATAGCATAAAACCAAATTATTTTGAGTAACAGGTTGTAATCAAGGGGAGCATCAATCACCTCAATGTCAGCTAAGACAGTTTTTTTTCCCAATTGAATGGCTAAGGACTACAAGAGCCTGTGAGGATGAAAACCTCACCCATTGAATACGCATAACATCGTAGGGGATTTATTAAGTGCGGGGGATTTCAAGATTTTCCAACAAGTCAAAGACATGACACAAGTAGAGGCTACCTCATCCAAGATAGTTCGGTGTATTTGTTGATTGTGAACAACTACATCAATTTGAAAAGCTAGTTGGTGAAAGAGTCGAGACTTATAATTATCCAGGTTAAACGTCATATTTTTGGATGACTCGGGATCAAAAATGCCAATAGCAGCCAAGAGAGTTCTATGTTGACTTGGGTAGTGCTGTAGAACTTCTAATGCAGACATAGCACATGGTGCTTGAGCCAAATCTTCAACAATGTTGTAGTTTGGGTAGCACGTGAACTAGGATTAAAAGTAGATTTACGGATAGTGCTATTGGGAGGGCGTAATATAGAGTCGAATGAACTTTTCTCTATCTGAAGTGATGTGGACAAAGGACTAAAAGATCGAGGACTAACGAAGGATGGTGATGGATATGATGAGGAACTGTTAGTGACCTCATCTTTGTCAGGTTTATTTGGTGTGTCGTATGTCATAAAGAGAGTGGTTAAATCAATCCTATTAAACATATAGATATGGGCACTTGTTGAGGCCTCATCATGAGAATGGATGAAACTGCCCCCAGGAGAGGGGCTTTGAGAAACCATGGATTGTTGTTGTGGAAAAGGATGAGTAAGTATGGTGGGTTGGGAATTTCCCTTAAAACATTTGGCCACTTCATCGCGATGTGGACAGTCTTGAGTGTAGTGATTGTCACCACAAATGAGACATGGGAACTTTGGTTTTCTCTATGGCTTGTTTTTGGTAGTAGGTGTTTGAGTTTGAGGTTTCAACTGGTCATTGTTATTATTCTTTTTTGGTTTATTTTTTGTCTTCTTCTTACCTCTTGATTGTTGTGAAGGGGAAGATTGAACTGCATTCACCTCAGAGACTTGATTTTGGGGGGAGGTATAGGAGAGTGTGGTCGAAATGGGAGGAGGTGTCGAAGAAGATCAATTTGTAGTTCTAGTCGATTGGGAAGAAGATTGGGTTTTGATGGAGCCGATAACTCCATCCACATGTGATGTGGATGATGGTTTAGAAGAATAGGTAGAGGAACGGGTAGCATTTGGTATCAAGTCATACAAAGTACCAGATTGTGAATAAACCAAATCTAAGTACTAAGCCCGAGCAATGACTTCTTCCTTGGTGACTACACCACCCATGGCGACATCACAAGCAATCAGGGGTAAAAGTGATTTAGTAAACCATTCTTCTAATAACTCATCAGGAATGATCTCTTTGATGAACCTTCGTCGACATATCCATTCATAAATATGATCAGAGATATGCACGAAGTTCATCTGATGAAGGGAAGTCAATATTTCGGTACCCATCTCATATCGAATGGGTAGTTGAAAGTGCATGAGAATGGACATGGCAAGGGAGTTGAAATATTGGAAAGAAATGCATGGAAGTTCAATATACCACTTGGCTCCAAAACCCATAAGTGTTCACTAGAAAAGACACAAACCTATAGAATTGTCCATTAAGGAGTTTGATGAACACCATAAATGGAAGGTCATTACATGGTTATTGGTATCTTCTGCAGGTTTACCATCAAATTTCAGAATATCAGAAGGTAATTTAGCAGGAATCACTAGCCAATAAGAAGAATCTAGTATAAGATCATTCGTCAACTGAGACAAGTCTGGGAGATCTTTTGTTGCAAGAAACAGTAGTTTTCAGTTAACCTGAGGGTGATACTGATGTGGCATAGGGAAATCAGTAGGACCATAAAATGGGTTAGGTGGATAATTGTATCCAGTAGGTCCTCCTATATATGTTTGTTTCTGACCAGTATAACCAGGATTTGATGATGGTTGAGAAGCATTTTTCATAGGGAGGATAACCTGATGGGTTATGAGGATAGTAATCTGAATGATTTACTTGCCCATATGGAGGATAAAAAAATTTCCCTTGAGGAGGGTAAGCATTCGATCCTAGAGGTGAATACACATTAGGCCCATGGGGAGGATAAACATTAGGCCCTTGGGGAGGATAAGGTTGTTTTCCTTGAGGACTCTAGGTGATGTTTGGGACGCTTGGATAAGGTTGTCCATAATCTGGTCCAGAAGGAACAAGGTTTAATACTCCTCCTTGTGGGTTATTATATGAGTTCCCCCCAATGTGGGGTTAGGTAAACGTGTCTCCTAAAGATACTCCCCAGGATTATGAAGGGTTTCCAGAAAATGAAGGTTTCCCCCCTGCCAGCGGTGGATTAATGACTAGGGTGTGACTAGCGAAGGGAGGTTTCCCTCCGAAAGGAACATGAAAAGGTGGTTGTCCCCCAGGAGGGGTAGGCCCACCATAGGATGGTGGTCCTCCAAGAGGGATAGGTCCACTAGATGGTGGTTTCCCTCTAGTCGATTGTATTTGGCTGGAAAGGGTCTACATTTTCTAGTGTAAAGATGTCCCAACAAGATCGTGTGGAACATGTGGATATGTAGAGTGAAAGTTTATAAAAGTGGGAGTAGCAATTGAAGTTCCTTGGGTATGAGTAGAGGTGATGATTCCAGCATTAGGATGGACTTGTGATGACATAACAGTAGGATTAATGACCTGATCAATGGGGTGATTGATAGTTTGACCGGATAGTCCCGTTTAAACAGTAGGAGGGTCATGAGGATTAAAGGACTATCGAATGGATTCAAAATACTCATAGATATTGCTTCCTAATTAAGTCCTCCATACATAACAAGAAGGTGTGGGATTTGTATCTACTACAGTGGTATGACAAATAGGAGTCCTATACGCATCACCAAATATTGGTTCTGTGGATCCCATATATGTTTCGGTAAATTCTCTCTGAGGTAAACATGGGACCTCTTCATCTACGATGTTACCAAGGGAGTGTAAACAAAGAAAAATTGGTTCAAGAGGAGTTTCCAACACAGGTGTAGTGTGAGGAGTGGGATTTTCAACCGTAACCAAAGCACTTTCGGAATTGTCTAACGGAGGAGAAACAATACTCCCAGTGACAGATTGATTTTCTACCTCTCCATGGTAGTTTTCTTCTGGAGAGTTAGGAGGTAAGGGTTGGTATCGTTCTGGAGGCATCCCTTGCATCCTATGTGATTGGCAAATACCTTTATCGTCTACAGGATCAATTTTGGATAATAACAACACACACTAAAAATTCTAGGGCCAACTAATGAAAAGAAACAACATACACTAATAAAATCTAGGAATCAAAACCAAGCAAACAAAATATTCTCTCGATGACTGTACTAGTTGGTGATGAAATCCAATGTCGCATGATCAAGTCAAGAAGGGGCTAGGATATGGTGGAATAGTTACGATGGTGACCTACTTAATAGACTTATGCCTTGGTGCAAGCTTCCACGCAGTAATTGTGGATTTACCCTTCAAGGAGCCTGACTGAGTTTGACCACCATATGTTCTAAGTACAATGAAGACTTCCCTTCACTGTCACCTTGTGTAAGTACCTAAAGATTATGGATACTAAGGAAACCAACACCTAGTGTGCCCTTGGGCGAGTTCAGTCGACAGTCCAATCTAAACGTATGAGTAGGATAACAAGTATGAAATCCTTTGAGAGAACTGAGGACAATTGGACTTGTAGAACTCCAAAGGACCTCGAACGGATTCAGAGTTCATGAAGCACCGAGACCAAATGAAACTAGCTGGACCTCAAGAAGAAACCTCAATATATAATCTAACCACTACAAACGGTTGAACCACAGAGGGATGATATTTGTAACTCTCCTAAATGTGACCTTGTGTGTAACCCCTGTGTGAGAGGGGGATCCCAGAAAGCCTATATGACAATTTTATTTACTCTCCCTATCACAAAGTGCTAATATTTTTTTTGAATACTTTAGACATTTGTACTCACGACCTAATTCAAAGTGCTAATCCTAGTCTAATGTTGGTGGAAGATTCTAAGAGAAAAATGTTCTAGATAAATTTTAATTAGCATTCATTTTGCAATTGTTCTTTACTCTAGGGTGTATGAAAGTGAAACTAATGGTATTATGACTCAATTCCCCAAAAATGCAGAAGAAAAAGAGAAGAAGTCTTTTCTTTCAATGAATGCCTATTTAAGGGAAGGAGAAAAATGCTCTTTTCACTGTCAAACACTAAGATGCAGTATCCTTGTGCAATTGTTTCTCAGTCAAATCCAATGTAAAGTTAAAATTTTCATAAATTCGTTCTAATATCCAAACCAATCGCTAAAATATGTATTTTTTCTGATATGTGAATGACAATCAATTTGATGTAGAGATTCCTATGTCAATAAAACTTTAAGATCAATGAGATTTTAGACAATCAGAAGTAAATTCCATACAAATAAAAACACACTCTCATTATTATTAAACAAGAAAGACAAAGATAACCAAACTTGCAAAAAATAACCAAAAACTCAAAAAGAAAGAAAAAGGGCTTGGACAAGATGACCTCAAATTTCAAATGTAATGGTGCATAGACCTTTGAATTTCCTTACAAAAGATTTCACTCAGTCAGATAAATGAGAAGAAAATAGTAAGTTGACTCTAAATCATCAAAGACAAAGAGTGACTTCAAGGTAAGGAAAAAATATCAAAATTCCAAAAAAAAGGTGATCAATTCTTAGAAAGCGAAGTGTTGAAGGCCAAGACAAATATGTATTGAGATTGTGAGGACTTTGAGTAAGTGTAAAAATAAGAAAATGAACCCAGATATTGAAACCCTAGAATATTATTAACATAAAAGGGGCAACACTCTGGTTTCAAGGGCACCAAAGCATTAGAACGCTCTGTGTAAGACCAACAGGGAGCGCCAACACTATGGTATCAAGGGCAGGGGAGTGCTAGCCTCTTAAAGTTCAAAAGAATGCCCAAAAAATCAAAAACTCAAGCAAACTCAGACAATCAAAGTGTATAGGATGAAATAAAAGGCTAATCAACAGATCTAAGAATCGCATACATGGTATGGAGAAGGTCAGAGAATGAGAAAAGGCCAAAACAAGACCTAGGAAAGGAATCAAAAATCAAAGTTCCTCCCCAGTGGAGTCACGAATTTATGTTATAGGAGAATCCCCCTACGGACAAATGGATTTCCTCTTGGATACTAGACCCCTATGATCGAGACATAAAAGTGTTATTTTGGACACTGACATTCCTTTTCATGAAGCTGAACTATTCAAAGAAGAAGAAGAAATAAAGGTAAATACCTTTTACTGATGTTTGTCCTTGCTCGATCTAGGTTGATCTTGGTCTCCAAGTTATTCAGAAGGTCCTGCAATAAAATGAGAAACAAAAATGAGACATACTTCCTACTCTACCATGATTAGCTTCATAATGGATCTATGAAATAAACAAGTTCATGAAACATACATAAACTTTAAAGGAAACAGACCAAGCATAGATTTATATTAATGAAAACAAAGTGATACTTATAGCCATGGATGTAGGTGCAACAGATTCACCAAGCTCTCTTTGTATAAACCCTTGCAAAAATAATCCACATACATAATGTTGATGCTTCAATGATATCTCCCTTGTGAGATCATAAGTTTGATGCTTTACAATGTCTCCCCTTTCACCATGAGGAGGCCTCCTTATATAGGATTGGAGAGGCCTAACCACTTGAGAGATTATTGGGATACGTTGAGGATTATTCTCCTTTAGTTGTTGATATTCCCTAATATTGAGGCTTGACCATGGATTCGAATCCAATAAACTCCAGATATGAAGGGGATTCTTCCCTAATTTCCCTAAACTGTCCAAAATTCTCTCAAAAAGGGAAGTGCTTCCTCAAAACGAGGCACAAAGAGTTGAAACGCTCCCCCATAAGAGAGTACAGAGAATTGGCTCTCCCTGATAATGTATAGGGGAGCATTGCCTTCCACAAATGGTTTTTGAGTGGTTTTTTCCATGGAAAAAGACTTATACTCTTTGTCAAATGATTTCTCCTCATCAAAACTAGTATTTTGAGGTGTCTTGTAAGTTTTCTTGATAATTTTGTTCGATACACAACATAGGCAAGATGACAGTATGATATTTGTGACAATTGCGTCCAAAATGAGACACTTGCGACATTGGTAATGACGACACTAGGCCATCATCGTAATGAGTGATTTTGATGTGTAACACTCTTCTATCTCTTTATCTTCTACAAGAGTTGATACAAAACTATGGCATCATAGTCTTGGACCCATGAGTGAGAAGGGGATGCAAATACTTCACAAAATGAATTTATTGACATATCTTAAAACCAATTGATTTAGATTTATGCAAACATTGTATTTATGGAAAATAGAAGAGATTCATATTTATCAGAGTCGAAAAAGAAAAGAAGAGTGAAAACTTTGAGCTTGTGCATGCAAATTTATGGGGACCAGGTTATATATCATCTCTTGGTGGCTCTCTTTATTATGTTACTTTTATTGATGATGCAAATAGAAAAACTTGTGTTTATTGCATCGAAAAAAAAATTGATGTTTGTGATACTTTGAAAAATGGAAAGCTTTGGTTGATAATGAGATAGGAAAGAGGTTGAAGTGTCTCAGATCAGATAATGAAGGTGAATATTGCAGCAAGGATTTTGATAATTATTGTTCATACAATGGGATTGATAGAGATAAGACAATTCTAGGAACACCACAAGAAAATGGTCTCTCGTAAAGGATGAACAAGACAATCATGGAGCATGCAATGTGCATGGGATTTCATGCAAGGTTTCCCTTACAATTCTTGGTAGATGTTGTAGATATTTTTGTTTACTTAATAAACACAGGACCTTCAAGATATTTGGATGGTGAATTCTAGAGGAGGAATGGATAGGTAAAAATATAAACTATTCATTTCCAAAGACTTTCGGTTGTGAATCATTTTCCTGTGTTGATATAGAAAATAGAAAATAGAGCAAATCTTGAGGAAAAATCCAAGAGGTGTACCTTTATTGGATATGATGTTAATGATTTTTGTTATCACTTATGAGAATATGAAAATCATATAATCATTAGGAGTAAATATGTGATATTCAATGAAAAGGTCATTTGCAAATATCAGTTGGAGGGAAAGAAATAAGAAAAGGAAAACAAAGAATACACAATGCTTGATGAGATCACCTGAAAAATAAACTCCAAAGGTACCATAATATAAAATTGTACAAAAACATGAGAAACATGTAGCTCAAACCCATGCAAGTGTTGTCAGAAGATCTACCAGGTTAACTAGACCCTATGAAAAATACTCTCCTTCATTTTATTATTTCTTATTGACCAATTTTGGTGAACCAGAAAGTTATGAAGAGGCAATGCAAGTAGACACTAATAATAAGTGGGAGAAAGGAATAAAAGAGGAAATGGATTCCTTGGTAAATAACCATACTTGGGACTTGGTTCATTTTCCTACAGGAAAAGATAATTGCAAAATAAATGGGTTTACAGGTTAAAGGAAGAACATGGAGGAAAAATGTTGTACAAGGCAAGACTTATTGTAAAGGAATTTTTATAAAAGAAAGGTATAGATTTTGATGAAATATTTCTCATGTTGTTAAAATGACTTTGTTTAGGACTATTTTAACTCTTGTGAAAGTAGAATATTTGTTAGGTAGCTAGAGAGGTAGTGGGGGGGGAGGGGGTGGGGGGGCATAGTGATAATAGTGGAGTCCATTCAATGTAAGGTGGACGATGTCCACTATAGTATTAAATAAGGCCCATTATGGTAGTTATATATAATAAATGTAAGAGTACTTACTAGAAGTTTATACTTCTAGAAGGTTCCTCCTCTAGAATGTTCTTAGGTGGTTGGTAGCACTATATAAAGGGGTTCAAGAAATGTAATGGAATATGAAGAGAAGTATTGTATTTGGAGTGATAGCTCAATAGGAGGATGCCCCCTTGAAGAGGCAAGTGAACATGAGAGGATCCCTTCCATAATAGGATCCATTTTATGGTGTTACCCTACCTCAAGGTTTTTCTTATAATAAAGTGTGCTTTCATATATTTTTCTTGGATCTATTCTGGTGCATTTTGTATTTAGATCCTTGGTACTTAACAATTGGGATTAGAGAACTTTCCTTGGAAGGAATTATAGGCAATTTTGTTTTCTGTTTTTGCAGTTTTTTGGGGGGGAAGCCAAAGAGGCTCGTGACATTCTAGATGATTTATGTTCATTTATGATAAATAATTGAAGAAAATAGTTGTATATATTAGTTTCTCTCATAAAAACAACCAATTTAAAAAAGCAATCGTCCAAAACAAAGCCTAGGAAGTAAATTTATTGAAGTTTTAAAATATGTTATTTTCATGGCTTTTTTCATGGACGACCGCGTGATTTTTATGATTTTTGTAGCAGCTGGGGATGAATTTTCCAAAACAAAATTCATATATGATTTCCTCTCACAATTTCACCCAATTTCACAAAAACAATAATCTAAATAGGATCTATGGAAATGAATATATCGTTGATTTAAAATCATTCATTTTTAGGGTTTTTCGTGACCGTGGTGGGACTACAGAGTTCATAACTTTTCACATGGTGCTAAAATTGCTACTAGATCAGTGCCATTGGATAGATAATTTTATGATATTTATTTTGGTATATTATATTTTGTATTTCCAATGGATATTCAACTTCTCATGGAAATTAGATGGAAGATTGAATCCATTGAGACAGATGCTCAAAAACATCAAGCAATCACACTTGCGATGCAAGATAGATAAATTATACAAGACATCAAGTATGCATATAATTGAGAAGCACATGCTTGACATAATGTTGAGGATTCTTGTTATGATTGGTATATGGATAGTTGTAATTTCTAGGATGAAAACCATTTTCATATTCTATTTGATGACTCTACTCCACCTTCTGTAGAGCACATCTTGGAGAGTAGAAAAGAGATTTCTATGCACGGACTTCTTCATTTTTATTATTCTCCAGTAGTAGTAGATGAATTTTTGGCCATTTATTCATACTTTGATGCACTTGACCAATGTATCTCTTTGGAACATCGTTTTTAGTTGAATATGGTGTTTCAATATCTTCAACATGGAGTTCACATGAGCACTTGGACATGGGACCCTGGTTTACACTGGTGGTTGGACTACTTCAACATGGTGGCTTGCATTCCTACATGGTACTATGATTCTCTAGTCTACTTCACAAATATGGTCCACATACCCTGGTATATGGTTTTACACCATCATAGAAATCATTGAGGACAACACTTTCATAAGGGGGATGGAATGTCAGGTAGCTAGAGAGGTAGTGAGGGGCCTAGAGGGCCCATAGTGATAATAATGGAGGCCTTTAAATGTAAGTTGGAATAGGTCTACAATAGTATTAAATAAATCCCATTATGGTATTTAGATATAATAAATGTAAGAGGACTTACTAGAAGGCTATACTTCTAGAAGGTTCCTCCTCCAAAACGTTCTTAGGTAGTTGGTAGCAGTATATAAAGGGGTCTAGGCAATGTAATGGGATATGAAGAGAAGTATTGTATTTGGAGTGGTATCGCAATAGGAGGATGCCCCCTCGAAGAGGAAAGTGAATAGGAGAGGATCCTTTCCATAATAGGATCCATTTTATGGTGTTACCCTACCTCAAGAGTTTTCTTATAATAAAGTGTGGTTTTCATATATTCTTCTTAGATCTATTCTGGTGTATTTTGTATTCACATCTTTGTTACTTAACAATATTTGCATATTGAACAATTAGATGTAAAAATATTTTTTCCCCATGTGGATTTGGATTAAGATATTTATATGCAACAACCACAAGGGTATGATGTCAAATGGAAGGAAATTTTGGTATGAAAGTTGAAGACGAGATTGATTGAAGACGAGATGGTATTTGAAGTTTGACATGTTTATGACAAAACAAGGTTATAGTAGATGTCATTATGATCATTGTGCTTATTTTAAGAGGCTAGAAAATGGAAGCTATATTATCTTGCCTTTGTATGTAGATGACATGCTTGTTGTGGGGTCTATCATGCAAGATATAAAGGTGATGAAAAATAAAATAGTTAATTATTTTGTGATGAAGGGTTTGGGTGTTGCAAAAAAACTATTGGTATGAGAATAACAAGAGACATGAAAAATAAAAAATTGACAATGTCTCAGTGTGAGTACATAAAGAAGGTGTTGGAGAGGTTTACAATGCAGAATACAAAACCAATTAGTATACCTTTAGCCAAAATTTTGAAGTTAACAAAGGAAATGTCTCCCAAGAAATAAGAGAAGATATAATACATGTCCAGGGTCCCTTAATCATCAATAGTTGGCAGCTTGATGTATGCAATGGTGTGCACAATACCATATATTGCACATGTAGTGGGAGTTGTGAGAAGGTATATAAACAATATAGGTAAAGAACATTGGGAGGAAACAAAGTGGATTCTCATGTATTTGAGAGGTATTATTACTCATGCATTATGTTTTCTAGGTTTAGACATTTTTCTACAATGACATGTTGATTAAGATATGGTACGTGATAAAGAGTGCAAGAGGAGCACCACATTGCATTTTTTACTATAGGTGGAACGATAGTAATTTATATTTCAAAAATACAAAAGGTTGTTGCACTTTCAACAATGGAAACATAGTATGTTGTTGCTATAGAGGCTAGTAAAAAAATGATTTGGTTCTAGAGGTTTATGGAGGAATTGGGAAAGAACTAGGAGAATAGCAGGTTGTACCATGATAGCCAAAGTACCATTCATCTTACAAATAACTTATCCTTCCATTATAATATGAAGCATATACACCTTGTGTACCATTTCATACGGTCCGTTTTGGACGATGGAAAATTGAAGTTTGAAAATATACATACTATCTAGAATCTTGCAGACATGCTAACAAAGGTAGTAACCAGGGATAAATTGAGTTATTTCTTAGTTTCAGTCAGTATTCAAGCATGTAGGTGAATATGAAAAATTTTCCAGGTCCAAGGTGGATCATAGTCTAGTAGGTGCAGTAGCAATGGAGTTTTTGTGATCAACCTCCAAGCGGAATATTGTTGGTTGTGGAGCGTGATTATCTTCCTACTCCATATGCAGGTCAAATAAATTATAAGGTCGAAGATCTGATGGTAGAATTTGTGTTAGGTTTTTTTCCCTTGGAAGGAAACCCTCTTTTATGTATGAGTTATTTTTATTGTAGTTGTAGATGAATGTGAATATTGTATTATGAGAGAGGAGATTGTGAGAGAAATACGAGGAAGTTACAACAAATGTGTTGTAGGATGTATCCCTTCATTTTTTGGATAATAATAAAGGAAGGAACTGGAAATTTTTATGGTGGACGTAGCCCACATTGGCTGAAGTATATATATCTGTTTCTATTGTATTTTGTATCTTATGTGTTTTATTTCTGCATTTGTTTTATTTTATTACTCTACTATCATACTTTTATAAAACAATTTTCCCATGGATTTATATGCATCTTCCTCTCTTGGCCAGTATACCCTTTGGGAGTGAAAAATGCTAGAGTAAATAAGGATATCTGGGGAAATAGGAATCCCAAAAAGTTAATATTTCATTTCCCATTCCCCACTCTTCTCTCATATTTCATTTTCCTATTTCATTTTTTGTTTTATCTCTTTTCTCCCACTCACTTTACTGTTCAAATTTTTTATAATGATTTCATAACCTTCAAAATTTGTAGGATTAATACTGCAGGTACTAAGTATTACACCCATTCATCGATTAAAATCCATTTTAGATCACATCTCCCCATTGAGATTCCTTTTGGTCTCCAAAACCTCCAAGGAAACCAATCTAGATCAATGTCCCTTCTATTTACTTCTATAGAACATGGTTCTAACTCTAGCCCATGGAAATATCTCTAAATTTGGATCTATATCTAGCTCGTGGCTCTATCTATGTGCTTTAGTTTTGTCTATTTCTTTGCATTTTTTATTGAATTTCATCTTTGAGAAATTTATACATATAAACTTTGGACTCAACATTCATTCCCATCTCCCTCTCAATATTTGATACAATTCATGGCATCCAATGAAGCCAATATTAATGATGTTCTATGTTCAATGTAACTATAGCAAGATATGCCATCACACATTATCCCCTCAAAAGGAAGTGTTGCTTGACTCCTCTTTCTAGGATTAGTTTCTTCTCAATATGGAAACAAATATTTGGTTCCTACACATGATTGTTAGCATGTGAAGGAGTTCTTAAGAACTCCTCCCAGGATGTTCATTGATGACCATACACCAATATTAGGTACATATTCAATACGTGAAACATATTTTGGAAGATTATAGGTAGAAAATTGATTGGTGTTTCCTTGATGTATGGAATCAACCTATTTTCCTCCCCGATGGTGATGTAGACCTCCTATGCTAATATATCTCCTTGGGAAACTTCTCCTTGAATTGGAAATGCAAGATTCTATTAAAATTCTACACTCTTCACTCTCCAAAACATTCTCATGGTTGTGAAAGTTCTAGGTTGAAGATTTGTATGAATTTACCAACACTTATGTTCTCAATGTCCACTAAACTTTCAGTGGTGGAATAAATTCTTGTCACTGCTACATGGATTTCCCAACATATTCCTCCTCTCCATGTCCCTATGAGTTTGTTGTTTGATTGGATAAGTATTCTTGCAATTCATCCTTTGAGATAAATCTATCATATGGCATGTGGCTTGCTTCTCCCAACAACATCCCACCTAATTCCTTTTCTCCCCATAGAAAAAGCATGCTTTTGTGTACCAACAAATCATAACGTTATCAACTCTCTTCTTGCAACAATGAAAAAAAGGTATGTGTTATTTGATGGATAGCTCTTGGTATTGTTCTTCTTCTTGATGTGATTGATTAGCTTGCTTCTTCTTGTGAGTGATGATATGGGCTTAGCCTTCAAACACTTCTCATCATGTCCCTTCTTCAATATGCCACAAGACATTTGAGGTGGTATTGGGATGCCACCTTAGTGTATTGCTTATCTCTATTGTTATGAGTAAGACAACTTTGGCATGTCTTTAACCTTCAGAAAATTGGTTGACATGGTCATGGAAGTTTCCACTATTCCATCAAATACTATGACTTCATGATTATCCCTCTATGTATATACAATGGGGATTAGGATTCCTTGACCTCTCCTTCCTATCCCTTGTCCATAATAACCCATATGCTTTGGAAAATTTCCACCAATTCCTTTGGTATTATGTAACATACTCAACCACCTAGAGGTCGGGCTATGCCACTTAAAAAGGCTGCAACACACCCAACCACCCGCAAGCTAGGCACGCTGTAGTTTCAATACTTAGTTCTCTAATCTCTAATTTGAAAACAAAGTACTTCTCAAGAATGTTAGAAGCATGCACACCACATGCATAAGACAATATTCATGTCACAACATAAAAGAGATAAATAATGTGCCATGCACAACAAATAACCAATAGACAGGCACATTAGAATACATATCTCAGAGATAATTACATACACAACAGAATAAATTAAACAAAAAACATAGAGAGAAATTATATTTGCAAGTAAACCTTCACCCATTGGCTGCAGACCAAGGACATTCCTCCCAACCATAGATGTTGTTGTTCATTTACTCTCAACAGAAGGTCACCCCGATCCGGAGCCATGAATCCACAAGGATGGGTCCTAGGCCAAGTCTAAATACATAATAGTTGTCTAAGTAGCTCTCAGGTTTCCCAACCTCACAGCAATCCTAATTTATATCTCTCTTTCCCCCTTAGCTTGCACAACCCAAAGAAATGAAAACATTTCTCTGCCATGCAGTCCCTGAGGTTATTCCATTTCTCTCCAGGGCTTCAATGCTACTGGTAAATAAATATCCCTACTGGAAATACCAAGGACTCTCAACTGAGGACAATTCCATCTAAAATGACATCAAGTTCATGCACACAGGCATCCATTTCCTCATGGAATGATTAGTAAATCATTACAACCATTCAGTGATGGCTCTCCTCTTCCTACCATTTGTTTCCATACTCATCCCAAGAGCACACGAACTAGAAGTAGTAAGTGAAGAGGAAGAAGAAAAAGTGAACGAGTGAGAAGAGGATGAACCAAGGGAAGAACGACCCCAAAACATCCCCCAAGGGATGTTTAAATAATTACATGAAGACAAGAGCCACATGGCCTCCCTCACAATAATCTCATGTAACCCCCTCTTCTCCATAAAATCAATTATGGGTAAATAAAATAATAATAACAAGACTTATCCCATCAATACCCCTCTCTCGTGGAATCATAGCCCCATATCTCTTTTGCCCTTGTCGGCCTTGCAGGCAGCGGTGTATTTTATTAATGTATGGGAAGTGTTACATTTCCTAGGAACTCTGGCCCCTTTTTAACTTTACCATCTCACTAGCCTAAGTCATATTTACATAATACATTATAGTTTATAAGGGTTAGAATCGGGATGTTACATCCCCCTCCCCTTATTTTGGCACAATCCTCAGTGTGCAACACCATTCCAATGTTATTAACATTACAATTCCAAGCCCTCTAGCCTTAATTCACACAGGTAATCCAACCCAATCTTGTATACATAGGAACTCTGGCCTAAAACATGTATGCATAGGAATTTTGACCCAAAACATGTATGATGATCTTCAAAACTTATATTTTTGGCAGCAGTTCCAACCAATAGGCTCTCCTTCCCTCTCATCCCTACACAACCTAAAGAAATGAACCCCTTTCTTTGCCATGTCATCCCTAAGGTTGTTCCACTTATCCTTGGCTTTAGTGCACTTGACTAGGAAGTTTCAGAGTTGTGGATTCCAGAACTCCAGTTGTAGCAAGTCCATTGGAATTTCTTCCTTCCATGCCTTTGTCATTTAGTTTCTCCAACATCACCTTCTTTTCTCTCATAGTCTGGTACTTTTCTAGATCTTAAACATTCATCATTTTCCTACAATATTTCAAATTAGTGAGCATGTCAGTTCAAAATTTGTGCATAAAATTCTCATTCTTTCTCATATTGTAAGAGTAAATTTTCATAATCCAATACAATACTTCTTATCACTGAAATTTCGTCCGCACATGGTTACAAGAACTGAGCATCGTCAAACAGTGATGAAGTCATCCATGAACATGAATTAATACCACAGCATTCAAAAAAGGTCAAAAACTATACAAAGTAGTGAAAAATTGAAGAGCACTTTGCAGACATTGGGCGTGCGTGCGCATGCATGGAACAGGAATGTATAAATTGTGCATAGGCGCACGATGCGTGACTGTTAGTGCAAAAATCCGCGCACCTGCTAAATGGCGCATTTATGGAAGTGGTCGGCCTCCCAACCACTTATGGTTCAGTTCCCAAGCCAATTTGACCCTCAAATCTGGGCTGGATCCGACTGGTGGGCTGGTCAAAGACCTAATAATGCCCTAATTGGCCTCTTTTCACACTACAAAGCAGTTAAACAATAACCCAAATGAATGTTATAAAAAGACATGGATGCACCTCATTTTCTCAAGGAATTCAAAGTAATGTTATGTTGCCTCTATTGTTTTGAGGATTCCATCCTTGACACAGGCATATTGGCACCATTACATTGGACAATCCACCTCACCATTGAGTGGATTTGTAAAGAGTTCTTTCATCACCATTTTCCATTTTCTTTGTTGTAAGAAGAGCTAGCTAGTGAGGG
>JZKD02S2247914.1:212141-236927 GCA_000966675.3 Picea glauca
TCGAAGAGTTAAACCACCCTAACTCTCCCTGGGATGCACTACACCATCACGCACTCTTCTCTCCATGGGAAGACCCCATGCCTCCTAACCAAAACCCCATTTACGCGGTCGAAACCAAGGATTTTATCCCATCAGGGCCTATCGACTGGTTCAAAAATCCCATTCCTTCCCCTGATGCTTTTGAAGAAGGCAATATGGCCAACATTTCCCCCACCATCAAAATCGACATTTCCATTAAAAATGGCATCGTCGAAGAAATCACCATTGGAGCTACTTGCACTCCTCAGGAAATCAACGCATATAAAGCCCTCTTCTAGGAATATAGGGATATTTTTGCCTGGTCATACACAGAAATTCCTAGCCTTGATCCCTCTATTGTCAAACATCGCATCGACACCTGGCCCGACATCACACCAGTTCACCAAATACAGCGACCGCTACACCCATCCAAAGCCGTGGCTATCAAAGACAAAATTAACAAGTTACGCATTGCCAGTTTCATTTACCCCATTGCCTATACCTCATGGGTTTCCAACCCTATACCCATTAACAAAAAATAGGACACTATCCATGTTTTTACAGACTTTCGTGATCTCAATCATGCATGTCCCAAAGACAACTTTCCAATGCCTTTCATCGATCAAATTATCGACAACTGCGCGGGCCATGAAGCTCTCTCCTTTATGGATGGATTCTCTGGTTATAATCAAATTCAAATTCACCCCGCTGATCAATATAAAACCGCATTCACCACCCCGTGGGGTACTTTTGCATATTGTGTCATGCCTTTCGGCTTAAAGAATGCCGGCACAACTTTCTAGTGGGCTATGACATACATCTTTCACGATCTGGCCCACATCATCCTCGCCTACTTGGATGACCTCACAGCTCGATCCAAAAAATGCACCCAGCATCTCGATGATTTACGAATCATATTTCAATGGTGTCGTCAGTACAACATCCGCTTGAATCCTCTCAAGTGTGTTTTTTGTGTCACCGAAGGGCATCTCCTCAGTTTTATTGTTTCCCAAAGCAGTATTACCATGGACCCCCTCAAAGTCCAAGATATCACCAAACTTCCACCTCCCCGGAATTTACAACAACTTAAGAGTCTACAGGGCAAAGCTAACTTTCTTAGATGCTTTGTCCCAGATTACGCCATACGCGCACATGGTTTCCTTCGCTAACTACACCATGACATCCCATTTCACTGGGACGACCACACCCAACAGTCATTTGACGATCTTAAAGTAGCACTTTCAAATGCACCTTTAATTAGTGCACCTGACTATAATCGTGACTATATCCTCTACGTATCAACATCAACTATATCAGTAGTCAGCGTCCTCATCTATATCATAGATGACAATCGTGAACATGTCATTTATTACATTAGTAAAAACCTCTCAGGGCCACTCTTGAAATATAAACACGAAGAGAAAATTTCTCTTGCAGTCGTCCTCGTAGTCCAGAAACTCCGCCACTACGTTCTACTTCGCACAACAAAGGTCGTCACAGATTCCAACCCTATGCAGTACTTTCTCAGCCGTCGATAAGTTAACGACAAATTCGCTCGATGGATCGTTATCCTTCAGGAGTATGACCTCAATTTCTCAACACCTAAGAGTAAGAAGGCTCTCGTTCTCGCTGAACTTGTCACGACCCTCCCCTTTGACACCACCAGTGTTCCCGTCAACACCGACTTTCCCGATGAACATCTCTTTTACATAACTTCGTATGATCCTTGGTACGACGACCTCCTCATCTACCTCCGAACTCAAAAGTTTGGTAACCAAATTTCATGAGATAATCGTCGATGCATTCACCACCAGGGCCCCCACTACCTTCTCATCGGAGACATCCTATACTGACAGGGCGTCGACACCATTCTTCGTCGATGCCTAACTATTGACAAGGCCGATAGAGTCTTAAACGACTGCCACAGTGGCGCATGTCGGGGCCATCTTTTGGGCATATCCACTGCTCAAAAGATTATCCGAGCCAGTTACTTTTAGCCTACCATGTTTCATGATTGCATTCATGCTATGAAATGATGTGAGCAATGTCAGCTCTATGACAACAAAGCCCGAGCTCCCCCTGCTCTTCTCTACCCTGTCATTATTGTCGGCCCCTTTTGTAAATGGGCCATCGACTTCATGACTTGTAATCCCCCCTCTAGCAATGGTCATAAATACATTGTTTTCGTCGTTGATTACTTCACCAAATGGGCAGAATCTATGCCCACTTTCAACAACACCGTTGACACTGCAGCGTTTTTCTTTGTTTAACCATGTCATATCCCTATTTGGAGTACCCCTCCAACTCGTTTCTGATCATGGAAAACACTTCGAAAATGAGATCTTCATCGCACTCTCATCTCGGTTAGGATTCTCTCATGAGTTGCCTCACCATATTACCCCCAGTCTAACGGACAGGTCGAGGAAGTTAACAAAGCCCTCAAGACCATGCTACAGCACATGGTTAATAAACATAAAACCAATTGGAATCATATGTTATTTTCTGCGCTATGGGCTTACTGAACGGCTGTGAAAACCACTACTGGTTTCACACCATTTCATTTAGTCCATGGGGTCGAGGCAACTCTTCCCATCGAGTGCGAAATTCCCACCTTATGTACCGCCATTGAGCTATTACCCAACACTTCTCCAATGGAGCAGTGCTTGCTGAACTTGGAGTCTCTGGATGAAGATCGTCGATCTTCCTTACAGAACAACGAGGCAGCTAAAAAATGATCCAAGGCTACCTTTGATCACCATGTCAACCTTCACTCATTTCGTGAAGGGGACCTTGTCCTGGCTTATGATATCTCTCATGATACCTTTGGCCATGGCAAATTTGAGTCACTTTGGCATAGCCCATACATCATTCAACATTTCCTCACCAAAGGCGCATATATCTTGGCCTCTCCTGAAGGCCTCTCTCTCAAAGAACCCATCAATGGGTTGTATCTCAAGACATTTTATGCTTAAAAGTAGTCACTCTACTTTAGGTTATTTCTTTTCTAGCGTTTTTAATCTTTTTCTCATCCCCTCACGTCTAAACTATCCTTTGTGCTATTGACAAATGCTTCCTCCACTAGCTTACCACATCGGTTACGCCAATGGCGCCAACCATTGGAGACAAAATATTGCTTCGGCTGCTTGGGCTCTCTACACCCCCTCACATGAAATTCTCCATTCGAGCAACATATGTTTGGGGTCAGTAACCAAAAACCAAGCCGAATACACTGTTGGCATTGGCCTCCTGGCCGATGCCCAGCATCATCATATTTGTCACCTTAGCGTCTTCCTCGACTCTCAACTAATCGTTCTCCAGCTCAATAATGTGTACCGTGTCTGTGATCCTTGCCTCTTTCACAAATACCTGCAGGTTAGGCTTTTATCTTGACATTTTGATTCCATTACATTTACACATATTCCAAGAAAATTGAATCAAATTACAAATAACCTAGCTAATATTGTGTTAGACTGGCATATATCACATCAAGCTACCTCTACACATACATAAATATATCACAATCCTGTCACAATATATACATAGAATAGGCATCATCAAAACATTAACCACAAACATGTAAACACCACATAGGTCTCAAAAAGTATACTCATGTATATATATAGGTCCACAGTGCCATCTGAATGTTTACATACAAAAAATACATGTATCTGCAGGCCAATACAACACCTCGGTACAAAATGGGCTCACCAGCCTATATACAAAAAAAATTATATGCATCAAATGCCTCAAAGAACCACTCACAGTGCCTCTAGATCACCATCTCCTGCTCCTCCCTCAGGTGGTGGCGGCCCACCACCTCCTACCCCAAGAGTTGGTGGCCCACCCCCTCCTGGCCCCTCCTACCCCAGTGGCAGTCGTCCAGTCGTCAACACAAAAGCCACTGCTGCTCGTCATACTATGGCTCGCCATGGTGGCGGCACCCCCACACACTGCTCCAGAAAAGTCTCGTCCTGGATGCGAGACCATATGCCCTCAGGAACCTCCTGTAATATCATCTCCAGATGACGGCGTATGTCCTCATAATCATCTTTGGCCACCGCTGAAGGAGCATGTGATGGCCCAGCACTAGGGTCATCAAACCGGTGCCTCCTCGCTGCCCTCTCTGGCTTAGCTGGTCGCACCATGGCCTCATCACGCCGACATCTCTCTCCCCGTGGCGGTCTCTCCGATGCTCGCTGCAACTCCACCTCGTGCCCGCGAGGTGCCACATCTGCACATGCAAACAAACATCAAATAGTATCAACATATATATCATATATATATGGACTACTATCTCAAACACAAAATAGAAAAAACATATACATAAACACCAAACATACCTCGATGATCAAAAACCTCCCTTGGAGGTAGCACCATGTCTGGATCATTCTGGAAGTCCACCTTGGCATAGGGGTAACGTAAGATCACCTACGGCATCTTCGGCCATACCTGTGCTTCCTATGCAGAAAAGAAGTGGCCACCTTTGCCACCACCATGGAGAAGCAACACAGTCGACCACCACCTCAACCGTGGCTCTCACACCCCAGGTGCCCCCAATAGAATCCTCGGGTGCAACATTGACACCCTCTCTAGAAACCAGGCCACTAGGATGGACCTGAAGGCAAACTCACTCGTATCAGTGAACCAACAGTGGTCCAACTACCCTACCATCCTCGCATGCAGCGTAAGCCCCCAAGAGAAATGCTCGTCAGCCAACACTCTCTTCAACACCAGAAGCTGGCCACCACTGATCCGCTAGGTCGCCAGTGACCCATATACTCGCACAATCATCGCTGCTATACAATTATGTGCCAGGGAATTTATAGACGCAATGCTCACAACCATCATGGACATAAAGTTCCAACCGAAACAATATCTCCAACCAATAGTCGTGAGCTGCGTATCCCTAGGCAGCATCGGCTCTGTCGGTAGGGGCGTTCCCTGAAAGTGCGGTTCATGGATCTGCATACATATGGTTGTCTCATTAAATTGGCTCACTATTTTCCTTAGCATACTCATTGTGTGCATGACCCCAATCAAGAGCTATAAAAGTCTCATCTTCCTTGTGGTCACTCACCTTCCAGGCCCAGGCTCAGGCATCTCCTTATCTGCTATGCAGTCCCTCAGGCAATCCATCTTGCCTGACCAAGGTTCTATTGCACAAAGAATATTTTTAGGGACACATGGTTCTCATGTCACAATAGTATCCTTTTCCATTCTTTCTATCTTGAATATCCAAAATATCATTTGTATTATACATGTACAGTCATCATGAGATATCATTATAACCATTTCAAACATAAATCTCAAATTTGTTTTATACAGGAAAATAAAATTCTCCAAGCATGATCTTTCTTCTCATAATGGTTGGCTCTATAGCTATATATATCAGTCTTCCTTATGGGCTTACATCCCTTCCATATCCAAGACCATTCTACTTGCAATTTCTTCAATTTACATTTGGCCAAAACAATTCGTCGATAATTATCAAATCATAATTCCCAAAACTATTTTATGTAGGAAAAATAAAATTCTAGACATGATCTTCTGCTCATAACATCTTGACACTTGCAGCAATATGCATTGATATTCTTAATGGGCTTACAACACTGCCATATCCAACACCCCTTTCCTCCTCACTATCTCATGTACAAGACATATATTCTCATGGCAATGATTCAAAACAAAATCACAAAGTGCTCTCATAATTGTTTACAACTACAATTCAATTACTTCAATTAATCCAACTATCAATTGGAATGAACTCATCATTACATACACATGTATTATTGGTCACACAAACTTTTCATAATGCCACAATTAATAAGATAAAAATCAATGTGCCAATACCCATGCTCACATCTACACAATGCATCCATGCATGGACTACATAATACCACATAACTATGTCATGTATTCCACCATGATGATTTGGAAGGTCTGGCCAATGATTCAACACATCATCCACATACTTCCTACTACTTGCCTAACTATTTGGTTACCTTCCTTTTCCACCCAAACACAACACCAAGAATATAATCCTTAATTTCTCTTTAGTGTTGGCAAAGAGGTTGCAATCCAAACATCAGATATACAATAGATACCATCAAGCACTCACATAGTGCTATATCCCTTCCATATCCAACCATATTATGGTCTCACACATGACTATCTCTATGGGTATTCATTGTTATATAAGGAGCATGTCTCCTAAATTAACCTGGTTATGATCCCATAACCAATCATAACCTAATATGCAACTAACATTTTAATCAACAACACTTACACACTCTAGGCCTTCAACCATTACATATCAATTTAAATACTAAAAATTAACTGAGGGAATCCTTACCTCAATCCCCTTCAACATGTATGCATCAACAGAAACTAAATGCATACCTGCCTGGTTGTTACCAACCTACTTATTGTTGTCTGACCAACTGATATTTATATAAGCTCACAGACTTCCCCCTTCATCATTTTGATCACCAATCATTCCATCCTCATGGGTATTCACCTCGATGGAAATTATAAGCAACAACAACATCCACATATTTAACCTCGTTGTATCATTTTTCCCGAATACATAATCCATCCTTTAGTCATACTCAAACATTATTTCATAATAACATACTATTCTAAGTTCACTAGCATGTTATATGCATATCCAAGCATGTACATATGCAAAATTACACATCTATATGCACCAAGCATTTACTGTCAGCATGGCTACTAATGCATATGGAATTTAACTTCATTGTATGCTTCATGCACTCTAGTTCATTTATGTTTCAATTCACTTATTTATTTATCTATTTCCATTGTAGTTGGTTGTCCTTGAATTCCTTTAGATTCTCTATGCCTTGTGTTCTCTCATTATTCTCATCTTCACTATGGTTCCCTGGGTCTAAACACTTTTCCAGCCACATTCTGCCTAGCCATTCTTTCCCACTTAGTACAATTCCGCAATGGAAATCCGTTTTGATTCAGTGCCACTTTTGAAGTGAGAGAGAATTCCAATTCCTCTGCATTGGCATCTTACTTCCACTGTGAACTCTAATTTAATAGTTTATACATTAGATAAGTTATATCTAACAAATCCTTCCCTGGAACTCCTATGCTTGACACATAGATATTATTCACACACCACCTCTTAATATCTTTGTTTCCTTACACATCAAGCTTGCAAATTTCTACACATATCTACCTTCAAGGCTATGGACCCTTAATTTTCCTTTCTATGACCATTAATGACATTATTCACCTGCTAGCTTCATGTCCCATGTGAGGATTATTTCTTTTGTAGTAACTCATCCAAATTTTGTTAGTAAAGTCATGCCTCCATGACCCTAACATTTGATCTTATTCTGGAATTGATATGGTTATACTTCTAATCCTGATAAACCTACAAGCAACCATGTTGTTAGAACTATACATATCATACAAAAATTGTCAATTAAATTTATAGGTACCTTTTCATTATATGATAATATTATCCTTTAATTCATATCATTTTTCCTTTTTATCCTTTATTCATAATGATCATGAATTAACTCTTTTTTAATCATGATTGTGTGTCAGTTCGTTTTTCTTCATGAGTTGATCGGATACATGGATCGGCTCATTATATTGTACTCATGCTTCTATTGTGTTATTAGTTCACAAACATATCATATTTTGATCCTTTATCAATTCTCTTTATTATTCTAGTGTTAATTCTTTGTCGAGTCAAATCTTTATTAGGCGCTTCCTTCAAACCATTTACATATGACCATATGCAAAAAACCACGATCTTATTGATTTGAGCATTGCCTCTTATTTTCCCTTTTTTTATTTATTCCATATGACTGCAGGTGGTGACTAGGCACTAAGATAAGAAGTGCTTGATCACTTATCAAAAAAAACGGTCATGTCTTAATGTCATGATGAGCTAGACGGTTCTGATTTAATTTGGAACTTCAGCTATTCATGGCTCTTGAATTCTAGAGTAGCAATTCCTCTAAAGTGATTACCCACCAAATGAGTCATAAAGAAATGGTGACCACTTGTTGTTGGTTAACACCTCCACTTATGTTATCTTTCGACTATACTTGATCATTGGTTGGGAAAGCTCCCGAAAAAAATCAACGATTAACATTGACTTCGGCCTTTGGCGCTTCGCAACTTTGGAACCTTCAACCAGGACCAGATCAACGACCCTCTTCCTCTTTCATGATCAATGATCAAGATCTACTTCGAGACTCTGACCTTCATAGGTCTCAACTTTCCCCGCTTGCTTGCTCCCGAAATGCTTTTACCCCGAGTTCACAATCTGTCGACTTGTGTCCTCCTACATATCAATGATTGTGAATCACTTAGGCTCTTTAGGCTTAGGGAGTTTCAAAACTCTATGCCTTCACCTTCTCCCAAAGCACCAATACTCTGAACCACTGTGAGATATACTATTACATGTCTTCTAGGATCAACGATCAATATGTACTATGGCCTTCGGGAGTTCTCGACCCAATGAAAATTTTCACATCTTTCTCCTCTGGAGTGCCCAGTCTCTGGATTGCATGATCTATCACCATGTGAAGAAATAATAAATGAAGACACGTGGCCCAATTGGGAGGGTGACATGTGTCACATTCTAACTGACATTTGAATACTCCTTATGCTCAAAAATTACTGACACATGGCACACATCCCATGTGTCCATGTCATCCCAGGTGATGTCTGCAAGCCATGTCATTTTAGAATTTTGGGGTCCAAATCACCTCCAAGTGACATCATCATGCCCCACCACTTTGGCCCTTTAGGATTTGGGACTTCAGGATTTGGGATTTTCAACACTAACACACTTCCAATTCTCCCGAACTCCAAATTCCCGAACTGGACAATTTGTTGACATGCGTCTCCCTTATCGGACGGTCTATATTAACATTGGACTTAAGGACTTCGGGAGATACCGCTGCAAAGAACAATGGTCCTTATTGATTTGAGATCAATTTTCCTCAATTACTTCAAGACTTTGGGTAATTCTTTCCCTAGTTATTTGTTTTGCAAAACCTTTCGGAGTACTAAGTCTCCAAAGTGAGAGATCTAGCACCACATGTCCTTTAATGGACAGTCCAAATGAACTCTAAGCTTCGAGCCTTCGGGACTTCTAGATTTTCGTATCCATATTTCTTTCGAAGTGGTTATCCTTCAGAGTGTAGGATCTCCTGCCGTGTGTCCACTTCGATCAATGTTCTAGATCTACTTCGACTCTTCAGAGTTTCTATGTTCGGGAAAAAACATCTCACATCACTTAATTATTTTCAATTTGCAGGCGCATGCATAGGTGGTTTGAAGTAACCCACCTTTTCCCCGCAATTATTCTAACGCTAACATGTAACCCCTTAGTGAAACCATGGTTTGGAGTGCAGGACCACCTTGGGGAATTAACTCCCATGTAACTTGGTTCCTTGCAATGCCTTCTAGTCTTCGATCTCTCTCCAAGCAATCTGAAGGTTGTGACTTAAGATTTTCTTCACTTTCATCGAAGGCCCATGTTCACCTGGCCTCTGATCCAATGATCCTAGATCTTTCTTGATCCCACAGTGGCGATCACTCCAAAATTTGAAGAGGACGGTCACGATCCTTTGAACCATTACAAAGGATCCATGACATTCTAACTGTTGCGTAGATTCTGCAACTCCACTCCTCCTAATCTTTTCAACTTCACAGTGAGAATTTGATCTCAACCACAAGACTTTGACCAACAGACCTGACCCATACCGACCTGATGTTTCAACCAGAAGCTCTGTTACCAATATGTAACATACTTGACCACCCAAAGTCTGGGATATGCCACTTAAACATGATGCAACACACCCAACCACCTGTAAGTTAGGCACGCTACAGTCCCAAGACTCAGTTCTATGATCTCTAATTCGAAAACAAAGGACTTCTCAACAATGTTAGAAGCATGCACACCACATGCATAAGACAAGATCCATGTCATGGAATAAAATAGATAAACAACGTGCCATGCAAAAAAAATAACCACTAGACAAGAACATTAGAATACATATCTCATATACAATTAAATACACAGCAGAATACATTAAATAGAAAACATGGAGAGAACTTATCTTTTCAATTCAATGTTCACCCACTGGCTATCTGACGTTCCTCCCAACCATAGACATTGTTCTTCATTTACTCTCAACAGTAGGTCACCCCTGAGCCAGGGCTATGAATCCATAAGGATGTGTCCTAGGCCAAGTCTAAATACATAGTAGTTGGCTAAGTAGCTCTTAGATTTCCCAACCTCACAACAATCCTAATTTACATCTCTCTTTCCCCCTCAGCCTGCACAACCCCAAGAAATGAACACCTTTCTCTACCATGCAGTCCCTAAGGTTGTTCCATTTATCTCTAGGGTTCCAGCGCTATTGGTCAAGAAATATCTCTACTAAAAATTCCAAGGACTCTCAACTATGGACAGTTTCATCTGAACTTCCATCAAGTTCATGCACACAGGCATCCATTCCCTCATGGAATCATCAATAAATCATTACAACCATTCAATGATGACTCTCCTCTTCCTTCCATTCGTTTCCATGCTCAGACCAATAGCACATGAACTAGTAGTAGTGAGTGAAGAGGAAGACGAACAAGTGAACCAGTGAGAGGAGGATGAACCAGGGAAAGAATGACCCCAAAATATCCCCCAAGGGATGTTTAAATAATTACATGAAGACAAGAGCCACATGGCCTCCCTCCCAAGAAGCTCATGTAACCCCCTCTTCTCCATAAAATAAATTATGGGTAAATAAAATAATAATAACAAGAATTATCCCCTCAGGCCCCCTCTCTCATGGAATCATAGCCCCCTATCTCTTTTTTCTTTGTCGGTCTTGTAGCCAGTGGTGTATTTTATTAATGTATAGGAAATGTTACATTTCCTAGGCACTTTGGCCTCTTTTCAACTTTACCATCTCACCATCCTAAGTCATATTTACATAATACATTATAGTTTATAAGGGTTAGAACCAGGATGTTACATATTCTTTTCAAACTCACCAATATTGTTTAGAGAATTGTATACAAAGGGTGAACTTACAAGGGTGGTATCAGTCATGGTGTGGGATTGGGATATGGAAGTGGAAGGTTTCATTTCTTCTTAGTTCTCTTGGATAGCTTCATGGAGCCTTGTCAAGTCATCCTCCTTATTTTTCAACTCTTGTGGTAACTACATCATCTTCTATGTGAGCATATCCTCTTGTTATCTATCCATCGAGATGAACTTCTCACTAAGGTTTACAATATTCACTCTATGCTTGTACCAATATATCATGACTATAGTCAGAGACTCTTGTAATTATTCAAACTTATTATATAGAAATGACATAAATTTGGAAGACGTCTCAATTTGCTTCTCCATATCTGCCATCCTATGGTTGAACATTTGGACCTCCTCCTTTAAGTGTTCATTCCTTTCTCAATGTTTATCATTGTAGGCCCTTAAGTATTCCAACTTTATTTTATTTCTTTACCCATACTAAGGTTTGAAATTTTCTCTTTAAATTTATGGAAGATATTTCATTGTTTAGGATGAAATTTATATAATTACTTATTATCCATAAATGAAGGATTTATCCCACTCGCTTCAAAAACATGGATCCTTTGTGGAAGTTTATTATGATTTTTTTTCCTAGGATTGTATAGAGTTATTTGTCTTCAGAAATTACACTAGGCCTCTATTCCTCTACAATGCACACAAATATCTCTTCTCTCCATTGATCCAAACCCTTCTCCTAGATATAAATAACATGAACACAACAACCAACTATCAAAAAAATACAAATGTGTTCAATAAAAAACAATGCTTCATGGACTAATCAATTAGGAGGTTGGACCCAATGCTTATGTTATGATTTTCAATGTCACCAATCTTCTCTAGAGAAATTTCTATAAAAGGCAATCTTACCAAGGTGGTCTTGGTCATGGTGTCATGTTGGGAAATGATGATGGAAGGATTCATTGCCTCTCAATTGTCTTGGATATATTCTTGGAGCCTTTCGAATTCATCCTCCTTATTTCAAACACTTTTTTTATTATATATCATCATCTGCTTGAGCCTATAATGTTTCTATCTATCCATCTTAATAGCATTTTGAACAAGGTGTACAAGATGTGTTGTATGATTGTTCCAGTAGCTCATGGTTATATTTAGCGAGTCTTGGTATTCTTCAAACTTCTTCTTTAACAATTGTTGGAATATTGGTTGTTGTCATTGATGTCAACCCTAGTCATTGATTTTCGACCACAAGATTGATGAAGGTATTTGTACATGAAGGGAAATGTACATGTAGAAACAAAACCCATGGATGGATAATATACATCATGTTGTTTTTGGTGGTAGGTGGCATGTCAAGTGGATCCTCATGGTTGAGGAGAAATGAATTTTTGAAGATGACAAAGTGAATTGAAGAAGGAAGTACATGTAGGCCCTGAAGATAATTAAGGAAAACAATTACAAAATAATAAAGTATCAGGTCAGACCTAATGTTAAAAGGAAGTGACATAAATGGTATAAATAAATATCATTATACATTCATTTGATATACAATTCAAATTTCATAGGAAATCAAAAGTAAAGAAGGCTAGATTTCAAGGGAGGATGAAGTCTTTTGGTGATGTGTTCTAAGGTATGTTATTTACAGGTCATCTTACCATTTTCTCTATAAAAAAAATTTATAGAACGATTCAGATGGTGAAATTGCTATTGTATTTAGAAGACATATCAAGGTACCTGTGGTAAAAGCTTCAACTCTTGATTTGCTATAATTATGGAGATACACTCTGTGGAAGATAAGGTTTTTGATCAGTCCTGAAGTTATTCAATAAACAAGTGTTCCAGGTAAAATAGTTATAAATTCTTCATAGAGAATCCAAATGAAGTGGGACAAATTTCATTGGAAAGAGTACAGACTTTAGTTTCTTTTGTATGAGTTTTAGAATCTAATGTTAATATTGAGAACGGGACATTCTATACAAGTTCGCTCTTCTGAATAAACCAGAATTGAATAAAGTCTACCATTCTTTCTATAACTTATTTTTGGGGAGGATTCAAGGAGTGAAACTTGGAGGAGTTTTAGAGAATACATTCAGTAATATTATCTATAGGATCAGAGTATTCCAAGAATTGAAGAATTACAGAATTTGAAGAAGTCTCGAGAAGCATTAGGCTCTATGTGATGGTTGGTTGATAGTGATGATTTAATGTAAAGTTTTATTATCTCTCATATATTCTTGGGTGTAAGGAAGGGGAAAGGATGGATAGGTCAACCCTCTCTTTATATTGGAGGATTCTATATTCCTCTTGGAGTTTTATCCCTCCCTTTATATTTGGAAGTTGTAGCTACCTTTGTTAGTCATCACTTCCCTTGAACAATAACTATTGATTATTTTTCATATATTGTGCATGGTGTATTGTGGTGTATTGGTGTAAATCTTATACTATTGTTCATTGTTCATTGGATATAATTGAATTTTTTAAGTATAAGTTGAAAAGGTTTTTAAATTGTACTTGATACCGATTCACCCCCCTCTCAATATCAACAATAATGGCATAAATTTGGTACATGTTTGAAGGTTCTTCTCCATATTTACCATCCTCTAGTTAAACATTTAGACTTACTCCTTCAAGTTTCCATTTTCTTCTCAATGTTAAGAATTGTTGGACCTTAAGTATTCCAACTTTTCCCTCCTTTATTTACCCATGTCTAGGTTTGCAATGTTCTCTTCAAAGCTTTGGAAGCTATTTCATAGTTAAGGGTACAATTTCTTTGATTCCTTTTGATCCATAAATGAGGGAATTATATCCCACTCACTTCACCAACATGGATCCTTCGTGGAATGTTCTTATGATTTATGTCCTCGGTATCTTATAGAGTTATTTGTCTTCAAGAAGGACACTAGGCCTCTATTCCTAGACATTATACAATAATACCTATTCTTTCTCTTGCTCTAAATCTGTCTCCTAGTTGTAACATGAACACAAAAACCAATTGGAAACACTATAAAAAATTTCAATAACAAACAATGCTATACAAATATTCTAAAGGTAGTTACCACATTCCAATAATATGTGATTTTTTTGTTCTTAGTGTATCATTTTCTCTTATGATTGGCATAAGGACTTCTCTTGGTGGTAACCTACACAGAAGACATAGATGTCAATGCAATGGAAATTCTCCATCATGGTTGAGAAATCCAATGACAAGTCTCTAACTTTGTCACTAAGAACCCTATGTAAATTGTTGCCCAATATTCCAAAATAGGTATTTTGAGCTAAAGTTTTTGGCCTCAAGTATTTTTCGCTCAATCAAATTGAAAACTATTAGGAAACTTGTTTTCCTTGAAAAATAAAACACCATATATTTTTTGTATATGATAGGGATTCAATGAAGAGAAGGGGATAGATGCGTGCATTTTCCAAGATATGGACATCCCAACCATTAACATGAATTTATAGAATGTGAGATTGAAAATGTTTCTAGATAAGAGAGTTCGTAGCACAATGAATTCAACCTCACTCTACTTAATCATTTTATGTCTATATCAACCTTCATGAAAGTACCTTGAATTACAAATTAAAAAAATACATATTTATATTAGGTCCTGCTAATATGGTTGGAAGATGGAAGCTATTTTCATATAATCAACATATGGTTTTCAACATAGAATGGTTATTTCCCTATCATTTAGGTATTTTTCTTTCTTCATCACTCAAAATTCACATAAAAATAAATAGGAGGGTGCATCATCAATAAGATATTTCAGTTTGTTACTTTCAATATTTGACAGCAAAATTAAGTGATAAGAAGGGATTTCATTGAATGTTGTAACTAGAAATGGGATGTAATCCCTGCAACCTTTTTTTGATTAGGAAATAAACAAATTCAACCAAATCAATCGAGTCAACAAAAGATCAATGGATTTGACCATGGTATGAAAGAAATGACTAGATGAAGAGTTGAGATTCCTAATGGAGATGGATATAGCTTATACGACTATGTAAAACTTGTATGGATGAATACAACTTGTGGGAAATAGAATATTCCCCAATGAATAAAATCCAACCCAATAATGAATTGAGATTTCCTACATCTATATGAGTGTAATGTCCCCAACTAGGGTATATGAGCAATATACGTGTACTTCCCAAAAATATTATTCTTCTTTGTGTGATTTTATCAAATAGTTTGTAATAGTGTTGTTGGAAATGATAAATAGAAGATTAATAATAAATCATATACCCATTACAGATATAATAGAGAAGATAACCATGGCACCTTATTATGGATGAAAAATCCCAAATGTTATAGCAAGATTTGCCTCACCACTGCTATCTCGTATAGAGGGCCCTTTTCCATTTACCTATGCAGACTTGTCATCCCTTCTTGATGAATCCAGAGTTAAAAATACATATCTTTCCACATATACGTTCCCTATCTGGTATACAACATGTGTATATGCATGTTTCTCCACTACAGCTTGTGTACATCGGGATTTGTGCCAAAAAATACAAAAATGGATTCGAATTTCCATGTCACGAAAGGAGATCTCTGATCCTTGGCCTTCCATATACTGGAAACTTTCTGAATCGGCCCTTCAGTTGAATTTTGAAGGCTATAAAATAAAAACTCTGAGCTATGGAAAAGAGGAGAAATAATTCAACTTTGAGAGCATAGTTACTCTGGAGAAGTTACCTCAGATTGAGTCTGCATCCCTTTGTTGCTCAAGTCTGAACACAGTGTTCAACCCCCAAGCTCTTTTCCCTATTGTTGACAGAACCTCATTGTCTCTCTCCTATGAGCTTGCCTTTGGTGGAGGATTGAAGTGGTGGAGGCCCAGTTGGAAGGAACTTCGTTTCTTGGTTTCGAACCGTGTCGACACGGAAGTCTATAATGTTGTCACTTTAGATAATCAATTATTAATATAAATACTCCTTTACCGTCCTATTGGTATCGTGAAAATATATGATTATTATCCATGGACATGTTTGTAATGTTTATTAATGGATTATTCTATCTAATGTGCTAACCCTTTTATATTATCACTATGTACTTTCTCTGCTTGTTTTTTTATAACTTGTTGCAGGTATAAAGCTTTGGGTCGAAGTTCTCAATGATGGAATCTCATCAATCATTGGATCGAGGTAGGCCTCTTTATTATCTTGCACATTAGTTTATATAGAAAGTGTTGGAACTGAGTTGATTTCTGTAGTCATACCTTTCTGTTGTGGTTTACCCTTGGCCATAGAGAATTTTTCCCTCATAACAGAAATGGCGAATCCACTACGGAGAGATATTCCTTCTAAAGGATGAAGTACTTTTTCTTATTCCATTTCTCTTTTTCCTTTG
The DNA here is from genome assembly GCA_000966675.3 of Picea glauca. Taxonomy (NCBI): domain Eukaryota; kingdom Viridiplantae; phylum Streptophyta; class Pinopsida; order Pinales; family Pinaceae; genus Picea; species Picea glauca. Next base: position 228,557 of record JZKD02S2247914.1, read on the forward strand.
TGTTTCTTGTCATATCACTACTTGACAGATTCTAGTCACTCTAGGTCTAAGTTTTTAGCCTTTTTTCCCTTGCCTGGCCTTGTTTTAAAGCTTGTACGCGCCTTTTACCTTGAAAGTCGCATATACACATGTGTTGGCTCACTGCAAGCTATGTATATATGCAATTTTTTCCTGAACAGTCGCATATACCACTTTCCCTTACTTGTTTTCTTGTTTTAGTGACTATTGGGTGGGATTTGATGATTGTTGATCCATCTTAGGTCTCTGTAGTGCATGTTGAGATTCTCTAGGTTGACAGGAAACCTGTTTGGAGTTGATTTTTTGGGGCATAGTCTTTCTCTTTGTTTTTCATTTTTTATTTGCCCTTGAGCTCTGGGTTGTTTCTTGGTTGCTTGGTATTCTGCTTAAGTTATTTTGTTTATACACAGTAGAATTTATATATCAGGTTTCTTTTTAGTCCATGCATTTTCTCTTCAATATATTGAAAATACAAAAAAATAGCCATTTTGCATTAGTTGGCATTTTTGTCTTTTGAATCTTTATCGTTAGCTTAGTGCATTTAGTGAAAGATTGCATTTTACTTTTGAATTGTAGAGTTGAAATTGAAAATTTCACTATTTTTATTAGCATATCATTCATTGAAAAATTTAAAAGTTAGACTTTGCATTATATTCATATTTATTTTCTTGCAGAGTCATAACATCATGAGTTCCACTTCCATACCTTTTTGAGTAATCACGGCCAATAAAATTTATGCTTTAAATTAAAATTGATTAGTCACGATTTTATTTTTTTAGGGTGCACAAACTAACCTAGGATTTAGTGCCTTGGAATAGGATTTTGTGAGTAAACTTCTCCAAGGCAATTAAATCAACATATGTGTCTGAGACAGGGAGTTGAGAAGTCCATTATATAATTGATAATATAAGCAGGCTCCGCTCACACTGGAGTTAATCATGAGGTCGCACGAAGTTAGTTGAATGGATAACCCCTGGATACTCGCCTAGCGTCAGAGATATTTCTATGGATTTATTCATATATGGGGATCTTGCTAGTGCCCATACCTCTATGAGAGGAGATGCTTTCAAGGTTTTGGGCTTTTCTACCCTGCCCATACTGTGATCCAGACTTACGAATGTTCTCCTGTGCATTGGTTATACAATGTTTTATTAGTTTCTTGACTTAGGTATCTCATAGGTTACTTGTAGGGGTTATTATTCTTATATCCTGGGTCAGATAGGGGTCAGACAATACACAACGTTTACGGAATATTACCTCTTCGGGGGGATCCGACCAACTAGTTGTTAAGCCCACGAGGCCCCCTATAACTGATTCTATTACCTCCAAACTTTAGCGGGGAGTCTCAATTCCCTCTTGGATGAGGCATACCTTCTTTAGTGAGGGAGGCCACTCAACTAATTTAGCCTGTTTGCATGCATATTGGTCGTTTGACTTTTTGGTATACTCTTTGACTACTAGTTTTCCTTAGGAGTCTATTTTCAGTCTCATCATCATGGATTGTGGATTTTCTTTTTCTCCATCATTCACTGCTACCCACCCCATGATGCCTACTCACTTCATAGGGACAGACCCTTCCGGTTTTTACAATGGTACACATAACTACAACACTCAGTCTGCACCTGAGGTCCCTAGTCATTTTTCTGTTGATATTCCTTCACCTATGAAATCATCTCATTGGCCCACATATATGAATGCTAGCATTGGGCCTGAGGGCACCATGGCTCCAATACCTACTTCTTTGTTCAATATGAGTCATGTCCCCATGGGAGGTTGGAACCTTCCCCCTTATGGATCCAATACTAGCTATTCTCTTTCAGAAGCCAATAATTAGATGGGTGCTTATTCCACTTATTACACCCCACCCATGTATCTTTTGTCTGCAATGTAAGTTTCTTTGAACACTTTTTCCATGACAGGTCCTCAAGTACCCCCAGGTATTTCATACGGGGAGAATCAATTTTACAGTTTGGGCTACCCTCTTTATAAGACACCTTCACAAGAGGGAAACATATATCCTCACTCGAATAATTCTTATCCTACTCGGTCTCTTCACAGACCTTAGTGACGATGCCCGCCCAAACCTCTTTGGACCATTTTGGCATAGGCCACCACTTTTCTGGGCAGGGATAGGGGGTACACCAGGATCCTTTCTGGCCTGCAATATTTTAGAACCAATCTTTCCCCGGACCTTGGAATCAAATTCCGCAATCTACTACTAGCCCAGTCACTATCAGCCATACTGGTGCTCCATCACCCACCTCTGTCAGTCATGTTGGAGATGGATCGACATTTTCTACAAATTATGTCGATAGCTCACTCCCAACCTCTGCCAATTATGTTGGGGGAACCATCCTTTTTAGCCCAAATAATAGTCGTGTCATGTCTCTAGCCTCTATTCATCATATAGGAGAAGACTCTATTTTCCCTACTAGTCACATCGAGAATCCTAGATGTCTCAGACGTAAGCCTAAATTCCTTTGCAGGACTTGTGAAGGATTTCACCTTACTCATTTGTGCTCGGCTACTACTGGGATACCAGAAGCGTGGGTCTCACCCAAGATCCCTTTGGATTTTGAGGCATCTGTGGTTTCTCCTCACACCACTTCTCCTTTGATCATATTGGTGGTTCTCCCAATGTGATCGTCTCTCGACCTCACCCCCTTTGTTGAGGGTGAAGTATCTCTTTTCCCCGTTACTATGCATCCTCTTCAACCTATAATTGAAGAAGTGGCCACACCAATGAAATCTCTGGTCAATCCTACTCTCCTTGAAGAGAGTGATGCATCTTTTAGTCATTTCATCAACATTCCAGATCCTCCTATTATTCGCAATTTTGGTCATTGTGATGATGTCATGATGATGTTATGATGATGGAAAATCAAGCTCTTTACTAAGAACACTTTCCTGAGAAAAGTTACATTTGTCTGCTTCCAGAAATCATGCTTTTAAGGGATGTTTGCAAGCTACCTATGTATTTTCCTACGAGAATGCCTGATTCTCATAGGTTGCTTTAAGATGGGGTGCGAACCTCTCGCACTGTAACTAATAGCCAGGGTGTGAAGATGTTCCAAAGGAAGGAAAAAGATAAGATCTCAAATCTTCTAGAAGGGAATCTTCTAGAAACATGAGTTGGCTTCGAATGGTTATTCAAGTACTGGCATTCCAGATATCTTGGGATCATTTCCTATCCAAGTAACTAATCTATCTTCTCCTATATATTGAGGAGATTTCTCATGGAAAGGGTTAAGAAAACAAGAAGCAAGCTAGCTAGAGATTGATTATAGAATTAGTGCAAGACTGTATGGAGGACTGATGCTACAGCAGCGAAAGACAACAGCAAGGTCATCACAAGTGGTTGATTTTTTTCATGCATGAGCAAGTGTGTGTATCAGAGCTAGGAGCCATCGAAAGGAGACCTATGACATCAAGGCTCAGGTTGTAAGTTTCACTTTCAATTAATTCAATACAACAATATGTCCCTTTCCCATAAATATGATGTCACTTTATTACATAACTCCTTGATCATATGTATAGACTAGTTATTGAATATATTAATCTGCCTTTACTTCGATTGGTTTGTCCTGTTGTGATCTAGACAGGACGAGAGCATTGGAGTGAAGCTTGGAACAATAGATATCTAAGGAAAGCGTTCATAAGGTATGTCCATAATCCTTATCTCTTAGTTCATTCAATAGGCTAGATCTAGGGAAAGTGTATTATTCTGTCCTATTTTGTTTTAGATCCAGGTGGATCTAGGGAGATCGGTTTGTGTCCGCACTCACGGATTTATCCTATAAAACCTCCCCCTTCTGAACAAGAGAGATTTACTCTTCCCCCAAGTGCTTTCCCTCCAAGTCCCGATGACGTTCCCTTTGATTGGGACGAACTGATGGGGTATCCCATACTCCCTCCTATGTCTTTTCCAGCAAGAGACATTTTTCGAACCATCACAGAGACTATATACTCCATTAGCACTTTCTCCTCCTGGACTTCGAGATATTTGGGTTTTCCAAAGCTTTTTTCAGCTATCTGTAAGATACTGACTTTCCACATAAGCCCAGGACAGGAGCCTTGGCCTCCCCCTTTACACATTGATTAGAACAAAAAAACGAGTCTTAGTTAAGCTCTTTTCCGACTCGTCTAAAAAAATGAAAATATTGTTGAGTGATTTGTCCCTTTCACACTCATTAAATTGGATTTGAAAGGTCATGAGTCTTAGTTGAGATCTTTTCTGACTCGTTATAAAAAATAGAAAATATCGCCAAGTGAACTTGTCTTTTTCACACTCATAAATTAGATTTGAAACGACGTTTATTTGTCATAAGTTTACCCCTTTTTCACACCAAGTATATTAAAAGAAATAAAAAAGGACATTTTTGGGATTTAAGTTGTGATTGCATCTCATGCCTTTGCTTGCAGTATTGAGCCTTTAATCAATTCCCTCTTTTCTTTATAAACTGTTGCCTAAGCAGTTTTTGCATCCTCAACTAAGTAGAGACTTGTTTATATCCTTCACAATTTGACACCCTATACCCTGGAGGGAACATCACCCCGAGTTTCCATCTCCTGCATGCATTTCCTTGCATTGAGCATAGGTACGTTCCATTGCTAGCTAGTTTTTCTTACTTGCAACACTCGTTTCCTCCTCTGTATCATAGAATTCATTTGTTATAAAAAAACAAAAAAAGATAGGTGGGACAGGATTACTATATTATATTTGGTAGTAGTTGTGTAGCCTTTGAACAGAGCACAAAGTTATTGAGTCCTTTCATCATCATAATTTTTGGGTTAGCATGTCCTTAGGAAGTTGATCCCATTACAAAGTTTTCTTTACCGACTTGTTACTCTTCCAGTCACCATAGAGAACATTATCGATGCCTTCTGCATATGATAGTTATATCATTGGGTCTATGTTGTCAGAGTCTACCATATGTCTCATGCTCTTGTTCAAAGTAATTCTATCAACCTATCTCAGACACTCCTCAAAAATATTGACTTTGCATGTTGGCCATGTTATCGCACAGTTTGTAGGATAGGTTTAAATAGCTTGAAGGCAAGGCTTAAACTGGCGTAACAGGAGCTTCCCCACCCACTGTCACCTCGATGGGGAGCTCTTTCTATTCTGGGTGGCTAATCCCAAGGGAGACGTCCCTAGTAATCTGGGGTTCTGAAGGAAAAGGATCAAGGCTATTGGGCTCAAAGGTTAAGGTAAGTTTTCCTTTCACAGATTACTGCCATATGGATAGTCAAAGAGAAGATAATCCACTGATAGAGCACATGTTTGCGAGACAAGGCAAATGAAACTAAAATGTGCATACAACGATTAGTACTTCAAAATATCAATGACTATATTTAATACATATGAGCAATAATGAATGTAATTATTGACGAAGACAATGATTGCAATTAAATCTAAGACTTATAGCATCACTTCCTCAATAAATACAAAATGATACTTGCATTCAATGTATAAAATCAATCCTTATTATATCACAATGCAATAAATGTACTCATACACCAATATTGTTGTTGCGTCACTATACAATTTAAAGGTGATGTCAGCCTAGTTTCTAGGTTAGTTAAGTAGGCAAAGAAGTAAACATTTTTCACACTAAGCCAATGAAAATAATCTATACCTCAATGCCAAATGCTATATGAAAAAATCACAACATCTTATACCAAACAAGAGATCAAAAATGAGTGTGACATCACTAGCTAGTTAGGGTTAGGTTAGCTAGACAAAGAGATGAACGTTTTGCTAATTGGGCCAATGAAATTGCTCAAAACCTCTAATGCTATCAATGGATGAGTCAGCCGCAACTTTCATACCAAACAAGATTTCAAATAGGGCAAGACGTCATCAGCAATTAGGGTTAGTAGAATCGCTAGGGTTAGTTAGGGTTTCAAATTAAGAGAGATTGAAAGATTGTTTAAGTACAAAAACCTCAACGTTTTAGGATTAGACTAGTGCCTTGGGTTAATGGAGTCAAATGGAGAGAGACTAAAGGCTTGGAAAGACTTAAACTTAAGGACGAGAGAGTTAGGTTCAATGGTGCTGCAATGGCAGGGCCACCAAATCAAAACCCTAAGGGGAGGAGGCTCATTCAGGTGTAGCTAAAGCTAGGCCTCATGCTCCTCCCTCTTTCCTTAAGACTCTTTGGAAAAAATGGCTAGCTATAAAACATTAATCTATGGCTGAAAAGTGTTTCTTGGGGACAAGGCTTTTCAAACCCTAAGAGTCAAATCCTAGGTGTAAAATCAATTAGGCCTAGGACGTCTTCTTTCTTCAATCTATGTTTCAAGCTAACTCAAGAATAAGAGGAACTAGTGTAGCAATGGCTAGGCTAGGTTATTATTAATCAAATGGCTAAATAAGTCTTTATCATGGGGACATGAAGCAATGACCTACTTCTGTGCTTGCTCCCTAGGGTTTCAATGATTAAGCAAAATAATAGCAATATAACCATAAAAGTAAGATATTCTACCTACAAGCATTCAATAAAGAAGTTTTGCATGCAAAATATACTTACAAATCAATGAAGAGCCAAATCAAACCCTAGTTGTAACACCTTCCAATGATAAAAACACCATGYATATGCCAAAGATAATCCTTCCAATAGTAGCGCCTCACTCCAAGAGCCAAAAATAACCAAGACAAGAGCTAAGAAGTATCTCTCACAAGAGAGCAAGTTGTGTTATGTTAAAATGAGGCTCAATGTCCTCAATGCATATCATCCAAATGACCTTAATTTACAAAATAGGTCATTAAAAACAGCCGACAAGGATGACTTAACAATATTCCATTATTTGTCACATTAAATGCCTAAAAAGTAAAAAATGAGCTAAAAAGGGAGACGTCAGGCCCCTCTGAGGGAGACGTTGGCCCTTTCAGGGAATCATCATCATCCAAAAAGAAAAACGTTGGCCCCTATGGGGCTCCTGCAACTTGCCACACATGTCAAATAGTCCCAGGACACTGCCACATGCTCCAAAAATCGTCCAGACTGCCCTGGGTGGCATCATGTCCATCAAATCCCTCATACCATCTGCAAGGGGTGATACACCTTAGGTCAATCTCTGCCAAAGTGTCCTGGTGAGGGCATCCTTCTATCTTCTTCATGCAAGGGATCATCATGACGTTGTCCTGCCTCTGCCATCCCAGCAGCCATATGATGGGCTCTTCATCCCCATGGAGGTCCGAGCTAATCATCTCCCCATGTGTACCGGTCCTCTGGTACCTGTCCACCAGGTATGGTCCTCACATCAAAGACTACGCCCTCCATGGGCTCATCAGTCCTAGATATCATAGCAATTTAAATCATATTTCATTATTAAAGTTATCAAACATATGCATGAAATCCCTAGCATATCATCTAAGAGCTCAAAGATATTACACATATCTACTATACAAAGATAAGGAAACCAAAAGAACAACCTATTGGGCTAATACCCACAAGAGATGGAAAGTTTCCTCAGAATATCATTCAAGCCATGTTTCATGTGGTGATATGGTTTTTAGGGATGTCCAGTCATAGTAAGACCAAGGGAAGGTGTTGTCTGTGGATGCCTTTGTAGGAGGTGAGCTGTACCCGTCATGGATGCATTTTTTCCAAGCCCTTTATTACCTCATATTTATTTTATTGCTTTTCTTTCTTTTTTACTTCAAGGTCTAACCAGAGGACACTGCCTTGGCTTGGTGGCTAGAGCTAACAGGGTTACCCACTAGTATCTTCCCAGAAATGATAAGGTTGGCTCGTGATGAGACCCCCTTTCCTTTGGCCATGCAACCAAAGGTCACTGCCTTGGCTTGGTGACCAGATAGTGGCAATGTCATACTACTAAATACCTATGAACATAATGGTCTAGCTTGTGATGAGACCTCCCATCCTCTTGGTTAGGTCTTGTTTTTTATTATTATTATTTTTCTTAGCGTCCCTTTAGTTTCTTATCGAGAAGCTTTTTATTGCCTTCTCGGGGATACCCTGGGTGAAGCATCTCTAGGTTTTATTTCCTATGGATTTTATCTTTTACCAGCTTCTTTTACCCCCTGGGCCTTTAGCCCCTTCTTCCCACAAGACAAGATGTAACCCTCAAAGGTCATCCTAATGGCCAGACTAAGGGAATGGGATGGATGAGCGGGGTATAAGATGTAAATATGATAAGATGGTGGGAGCGGATGATGGCTCTGCAAATCCCCTTCGATGGCTAACCAAAACCCATGAATATCATCTTGCCAAGTTACCCAATCAATCACCCCAACAATGGTCAAGTGGATTAGTGTAAGATCCAAGCAGTCATCCGAAATGAAAGGAACCTAATGCATATATAAGAAGGTTATAACAATCAAATA
>JZKD02S2247914.1:243588-335115 GCA_000966675.3 Picea glauca
TAGGTCTTGTTTTTTTTTATTATTATTTTTCTTAGGGTCCCTTTAGTTTCTTATCGAGAGGCTTTTTATTGCCTTCTCGGGGATCCCCTGGGTGAAGCATCTCTAGGTTTTATTTACTATGGATTTTATCTTTTACCAGCTGCTTTTACCCCTTGGGCCTTTAGCCCCTTCTTCCCACAAGACAATATGTAACCCTCAAAGGTCATCCTAATGGCTAGACTAGGGGAATGGGATGGATGAATGGGGTATAAGATGTAAATATGATAAGATGGTGGGAGTGGACGATGGCTCTACAAATCCCGTTTGGTGGCTAACCAAAACCCATGAATATCAGCTTGCTAAGTTACCCAATCAATCACCCCAACAATGGTCAAGTGGATTAGTGTAAGATCCAAGCAGTCATCTGAAATGAAAGGAACCTAATGCATATATAAGAAGGTTATAACAATCAAATATGACACATACCATGATACCTCAGACCAATTACCTCATGGAGTAAGAGCCCTCTCTAATGCAAGCCTAGGCCGGTGGTGATGGAAACTTCTACTACTGACAGGACAAATCTAAAGAATAAGAAGAGATATGGGCCCTCCGGGTCCATGCTCAAGTCAATCCTTCTCTCGGTACTCCATGTCTAGGACCATGAGGGCCTTGAGACATGATCTCCTAGTTATCCCTAGATATCGGGGATAACAGGCCATACCCTCAGTTTGTCTCAGATTCACATGATACTATGGTCTTATCATGCACTTTGGCCCTACTTTCATCATTGGTAGGTCACCTTGAACCCAACAATCAACATTTCATTATTGGTTGTTGACTGGGTGGTTTCATGCAGTGCCTTGGATTCCATTAGCCTTATTGGTGGTTTTCTCGCCTTTGTCAACAATTTTCATCATTGGCTACTATTCAAAGGGTCTTTTTTGTATACCAGTTGCATTTGGCACATGTGAAAGATGCACATGGTCGTTGGTTCATGAACATGTTCTTCATCTGATCTCCACCAAATTATGAAGATCCTTGTTTGTCCCTTGTGCTGACTGATGAGAGATGTCTTAATGCTCTCCTTTCAATGGGTTTCTTTCCATCGATTTCATCTCATTTATTCTAGATATGGGACCTAGAGTTTTATGAGTACCTTGAGGCTTCCATTCATTAGTGGCAGGCTCTCTTGCCATTGACAGATGAGAATATATCAATGTATCATGATCAATGGATTTCTCAAGTGTTCGACACCGACTCCTTTATTCACACTTGTAGGAATGTATTCGGTGCCTTGATACCTACTTTCATTATTGGTAGGTTGTCTCATGTTTGTTAATGCTATAACTCAATGGACAGTAATCAAATGATGTCTTATTCTGTTCGACTTCAACTCCTTTATTCACATGATGTAGACTTGCACCCTTGATGGATATTGTAGAAGACTTGAAGACATCACTATATGGCCACATATTTCCTAAGATGTTGCTTCCCTTTCATTGGACCAACACCTATTTGACTTCAGTGATCATGGGAGATCACATTGTACTCCATGGTATACAGATATCTTCAGATTGATTTTGAGACTAGTTTCACTGGGCCTTGTTCATGGCTATGACAACTTTTGGCATGTAACCGCATTTGTATTTTCCTATTCATGGCCATGGACACTTATTTGGGATATTTTCCACATGGATCTACATTGTATTTTTTTCAACCATGTATGCAAAGTCAGTACAAAATATAATGAGAAATCGGGTTCGTCCAGTTGGGTTTACACATTAGGGGGCATATGTTATAGTAAGATTTTCCTCACCACTGCTATCTTTCACAGAGGGCCTTTTTCCATTTCCCTATGCAGAATTGTCATCCCTTTTTGATGAATCCAGAGATAAAAATACATATTTTTCCACATATACATGCCCTATCTACTATACAACATGCGTATAGGCAGGCTACTCCACTGCAGCCCACATACATAGGGATTTGTGCCAGAAAATACAAAAATGGAGTCGGGTTTCCATGTCACGACATGAGTTCTCAGATCCTTAGCCTTCCATATAATGGAAATGTTCTGACTCATCCCTTCAGCTGCATTTTGAAGGCTATAAAATCACAATTCCGAGGTATGGAAAAGAGGAGAAAGCATTCAACTTTGAGAGCAAAATGACTTTGGAGAAATTACTTCATATTGAGTCTGCATCCCTTTGTCCCTAAAGTATGAACAAAGTGTTCATCCTCCAAGATATTTTCCCTATTGTTGAGAGAACCTCATTGTCTCTCTCTTGCGAGCTTGCCTTTGGTGGAGGATTAAAGTGGTGGAGGCCCAGTTGGAAGGAACTCGATTTCTTGGTTTCAAACCATACTGACACAGAAGTCTGTATTGTTGTCACTTCTGCTAATCAATTATTAATAGAAATACTCCTTTCACATCCTATTGGTATCGTGCAAATATATTATTATTATCCATGGGCATGTTTGTAATGTTAATTAATGGATTATGCTATCTAATGTGCTAACCCCTTTAGATTATCACTATGTACTTTCTCTACTTGTTTGTTGAGAACTTGTTGCAGGTATAAAGCTTTGGGTCAAAGTGCTCAATGGTGGAACATCATCAAACATTGTATCGAGGTAGGCCTCTTTCTTATCTTGCACATTATTTTATATAGCATATGTTGTAATTTAGTTGATTTCTGCAGTCATACTTGTTTGTTGTGGTTTACCCTTGTCCATAAAGAGTTTTTCCCTCATAACATGAAATCAGTACAATACAATGACACTAATGGTTGTAATAAAAGTTGCAGAATATGACTAAGCACACAGACTCATTGCTTCTAGGAAGTAACACAAACTATTACAAACAACAAAAGAAACATGGAATGATGCCAATCAATGAATCCCAAGGCTATCCAAAACCATGAACTTCTATTCTCTAATGATTTTCATCCTACAGTTGGTCCTCCAACTCCTTAGAATGTCTCCACAGATATGATGTGATTCCAAAAACCAACCTATAGGTATCCTCATGGGACGCTTGCAGGGTGTCTCACAGGGCCTTTCTTGAAAACCCTTGCTCAACACATGAGGATGCCTCCAACTAGGACTGTGAAAAACCCTATGGTACCTATAGATATGTTGAATGGTTTCTTCCTAAACAATTTCATGAATACTTTGTGCCATATGAAAAACACCTCCAACTCTCTCTGGAATAGAATCAAGCACCATAAGGAAATCCAAGAGGACTCTATATGAATCACAAACTTTTCTAGATAGGGTAGATATTGCACCACCAAAACTAACCTGTAATGGAATTTTTTTTCCTAAAACCCCAAGGAAAACACTCAATACAAGAGAACTCAATATGATATAAATTCATAATTCCAATGAGGTAGGATACCCCTCTATTTATTCTTCTTCCAAATCTTCTATATTTTCTTCCTTTGACCAAATCAAACCCTCACTTAATTCCCCCTCAATAAAATATAATTGTTTATTTTATTTAATATATCTTTAGGGTTTGATACCTTGACTCCCCTTTTCTTTGTTGACTATAGCCTACTACAGTCATATAGGATAATGAGTCATCAATTATAGGGGACCATTACATTGACATTCCCAAGGACTAATTGAAATTCTTAAAAACTATCTTCATCACTTACGAGAGAGAGGGGAGTTATGTGTGTCGCATATGACCATCATACAACCTTGGTATGAGAGAGAAAACATAAGTGAATTGACTCACTAGACTTGGGATCTAGTTCTACTTCCACTAGGGAGGAAAATTTTCAGATGAAAATGGATCTATAGGACTAAGAAAGAAACATATGGTAAGATGAGAAGGTACGAGGAAATATTAGTTGCAAAAGTATTTCAACATATTCATGGGATATAATTAGATCTTTTCTCCTGTAGCAAACATGGACTCCATTCACTTGGATCTAGCCATTGCAGTAGCCAAAGGATGGGAAGTTCATCAGATGGATGTGAAAAATTATTTTATTCATGGTGATATTTCAGAGGATATCTACATGGAGCATTCATAGGGGTTCTTTTAGAACTCATCTTAGTATGCAAAATGAAGAACTCACTCTATGGTCTCAAGCAGAAACCTAGAGAATGGTATGAAAAGATGGATTCTTATCTTCTTTCACACGATTTTTTTAGATGTAAATCTAATTATAATGTTTACATGTTGAGGACTATTCACTCTTTGATGATTTTAGTACTCTATGTAGATGATCTTTTCATCACTAGTAGCTTTTCTTCAAGCATTTTTGTGGTCAAAGATATTTTGCATGATAGGTTCACTATGATGGACATGGGTCCACTTCACTTCTTTCTTGGTCTTGATATTAGTTAGGATGCTTCTGGAATCAAAATTTCTCAAGATAAGTATGCCATGGATCTTCTAGAGAGATTCCACATGACAAACTTTAAGCATTCTCCTACACCCTTATTATCTGGTATTAGAATTTAGGATGGCAGGGATACACCATTAGTGGAAAACATGTTTTATCGACAATTGGTGGGGATTCTTATGTATCTCACCCACACCTATATGAATATCTCATATTAAATAGGAGTAGTTTCCATATACATGCAAGAGCCCCATGATCTACATTAAAAGTCTACCAAGTGCATCCTCAGATACGTTTAGGACACCATGAGTTATGGGATTTAGTATGCAGCTAGTTGTGCATTAGATTTCATAGGATTCATAGATTCAGATTGGGTTGGTTATGACACAGATCACAATTCCACTTTCAGGTACACTGTCAATTTGGGGTCAGGACCTATTTGTTGGTCAAGTAAGAAACAATCAATAATTTATTTATCTTTTGTAGAGGATGAGTACATAGGAGTAGTCAATTGTGTAATTTAGGAACTTTGGCTTCACCACTTCCTTATCGAGATTCATATCCAGTTTCATTGTTTTATTGTCATATGGTGTGACAATCAAAGTACACTGCGATTTTCTAGAGATCAAGTATAGAGACAATGAACCAAACAAATAGAGGTCCACATGCATTTCATAAGAGATATAGTATATGAAAATATCAATGATTTCTAGTTATGTCCTTCCTTTGAACATACTATCAACATCTTCATTAATACCTTCACTGGACTAAAGTCTCAGACTTTGTGAGACCATCTTGGAGTGAAGAACACAGTTTCCTAGAAACTGTCTTTTCTTCTTTTGATGCATTGTCTTTTGAGGGGAGGGTTTGTTCCCATGTATTTTTCCCTCTTTCCTCATTTTTATTCATAGTTCATTAGTTTCATTGTACATTAGTACCTAATATGGTCTAGTCGTCGAGAATCATTTTTTATTACTCCATAGTTATGTTCAGGGGGGATGTTGGAAATATTTCTATTTTCGACTCACTATTTCACTATTAGTTAATTGGAGCTAGTTCTATTTTCAACTTTCTATTTTATACCATCACTATTATGCACACATTCCTAAGGAAAAGCTCACTGTTAGTTCACTTTTATTAATTATGGAATGTTATCTCCTATATGAATGTATGTCTCTCATTCATTGTATTCGATCATTGATCAACTCATTGGAGTAGTGTGAATATATTGTTTCATTCTTCCATATTGAATCTCTCTTCCTTTTCTTGATAATCTTTGTTTGTACTTGATTTAGCTAGGTCTCCTATGCAGGTTTCTATGAAACATTGAAAAGCGAAAAATATACAAAAACCAAACCAACCATTTAAGAACTCTCTAATATATTACAATGTCTCTAGAGTGGTAGCCATTGATATCATAATTCAAGGTGAATTGGACGATGGTCACTACAAATTTGTTGTATTCAATTTAGTGATTGAAGTGGATGTATTATATGCAATAATTAATATCAATGAAGTATAAAACCAATTTCTAAGCAAGGGATATTAGACATTATGGTTTTACAATTTACATTCATCATTAGAAGCCATTAACAAATATAAGAGCATCATTTCATAAAAATAATTTCTCCACAACAAAGTGAAATTCACACACAAATACATAGAGTTTACCCTGGAAACCCAAATGGGAAAACGAACTTCAAGTGGGGATCAATATTTTCATTTCAAAAATACATGGTACAATGTTCTCATGGATTTAAAGGCATTATACTTTCTTGGCAAAAATACCCTTTGGGAGTGAAAAATAAAAGAGGAAGTAGGGAGAGTTGGGGCAACGAGAAGTCAAACATGTTGACCTTTAATTTCCCACTCTTCACTCTTCTTTCCTATTTCATTTATTTTGTTTTTCTTAATGTATGTTTTCTTATTCACTATACATTTTCCTTGTCTTACAATGCTTTCACAACCTTCATAAATTGTCGAATTAATATTGTAGGTACTGAGTCTTATATTGATTCATCGATTTGGATAAATTTTGGATCATGTTCATTTTTATATTTAACAAAAATATAACTTAATGACTTATACATTCAAACTTATACTATTAATCATTATATCAAAATATATGCTCACTATTTGTAGCATGATTGCCACCCCCTTTCCTTAGCCCCAAAAGAGGTAGTTTAGGTAAATTCCTCCATATTACAAGAGCATGTCCCCTCCAAGATCTTGCATGTCAAAGTGAAAGGTGATCCCTTTTAAAGATTTTATTTCTCCATCATATCCTTGGTTAATCCAACCTTCATCTATCATAGTATGGCCCCTTATCAAAATAAAATCATTTGCACCTAAGAGATGGAATGGATCATCTATATGGTATCCTTGTCTCTAAAGAATCTTATTTTTAATTACCTGAGTAGACATACAAATATAATCACCAAAAATACTGAATACACAATAGATCCATAGAGAAATATAGAAGAAACCACACTTTTATTATAAGAAAACCCTTGAGGTAGAGAAACATTGTACATTGGATCCTATTATCAAATGGATCCTCTCTTGTTCACTTGCCTCTTCGAGGGGGAAGCCTCCTAATGATCTTCAGCTCCAAATACAATACTTCTCTTCCTATCCCATTACATTTCTTGAACCCCTTTATATAGTGCTACCATCACCTAAGAACATTCTAGAGGAGGAGTCTTCTAGAATCAGAACCTTCTAAGAAGTCCTCTTACATTTATTATATCTAAATATCCATTTATTATATCTAACTACCATAGTGGGCCTTATTTAATAATATAGTACACCTAGTCCACCTTGCATTGGATGGCATCCACTACCTCTCTAGCTACCAAACATTCCATCCCCCTTATGAAAGTGTTTTCCTCGATACTTGTTATGAGGGTGGACAACCATATACCAGTGTCTCATGGATAATTATGGACCATAATGCTAAACAAGATTGGAGAACCAAGGTACCATGTATAATGTGAGCCACTATTCTGAAGTAGTTGAACTGCCACTGTGAACCTGGGTCCCATGTCTAAGTGCTCATGTGAACTCCACATTGAAGATATCGGAACTTGGGAACCAATTGAAAATGATGCTCTAAAGATTGACATTGGTCACGCAGACTGAAATATTTAGAACCAACAAAAAATTCACTCACTGTGACTGGGGAATAATAAAACTAAAGAAGAATATCCATAGAATGATTGTGTTTACTCTCCAGGATGTTCTCTACCTGAGGGGGAGTAGTCATCAAATAGAAGATGGAAGTGGTTTTCATCCTAGAAATGAAAACTATCCATATACCAATCATCACAATCGTCGTCCAAAGCATATGAAGCATACATTTCTTGATGATATTCATCCATGATGTTCACCAAAGTACATTTCTCCTACATGTGTGCCAAGGACTCATGAATACTATGAAAACCATACCTGAAACCTTCATGAAAGTTATGCAGCGTGCCATGCTGTTGGGATTTGAATGCTTCAATCATGTGTAGAATTTCCTTGAGGGTTTGAGAGAGAACATCCATTGGAAACAACACATAAAATACACCAAAACAAATCTTTGGAAATTATCTATCCAATGGGTCTAATCTTGTAGCAATCTAAGCAACTTGTGAAAAGTTATGAACTCTGCAGTCTCATTGTCGTGACGAAAACCCCCCAAAAATGGTTGATTTTAAATTAGCGATATATTCACTTGTGTAACTCTTATTTAGACGATTTTTGTTTTGAATTTGGGTGAAATTGTGAGAGGAAATCAGATATGTAATTTTGTTTTGGAAAATTTATCTCTATCTACTACATAGATCAGAAAAATAATGCGGTTGTCCGTGGAAAAAACCCTGAAAATTGCAGATTTCAAAATATAAATAACTTCACTTCTACTCCGTTTCAGACGATTTGTTTTTCTAACTTGGGTATTATTCTAATAGGAGCTCAGATATACAACCATTTTCTACAAAATTTTCACCAAAACCTACATAAATAGTTCAGAATGTTGAGACCCTCCTTTTTTCCTTTGAAAAAATAAATCTGCAAAAAATATAAAACTATTTTCCCACAATGCCTGCCAAGAAAAGTTCTCTGATACCAATTGTTAATTACATGAGTATATATACAAATATAGTCACAAAAAATATTGAATACATAATATATCCACAAATGAATATAGAAGAAACCACACTTTTATTATAAGAAAACCCTTGAGGTAGGGAAACACCATACAATGGATCCTATTATGGAAGAGATCCTCTCATGTTCAATTTCCTATTTGAGGGGGAAACCTACTAATGAGATTCATCTCCAAATACAATCCTTTTCATATAATCCCATTACATTTCTTGAACCCCTTTATATAGTTCTACCATCACCTAAGAACAATCTAGAGGAGTAATCTTCTAGAAGCTTAACCTTCTAAGAAGTCCTCTTACATTTATTATATCTAACTATCCATTTATTATATCTAACTACCATAGTGGGCCTTATTTAATAATATAGTGGAACTAATCCACCTTACATTGTATGACCTCCACTACCTGTCTAGCTACCTAACAATTGTAAGTGATAGAGATCCCATCTTCACTGGACATTTTTGGACATAATTATTTTCTTGTTTGGGTACTCAATTGGCTCATAGCTCATCTTATCATCCTCAATATGATGGATAAAATGATATAGTGAACAAATCTCTGAAAGGCTACCTTCGTTTCATTTTCACTTATAAACAAACACAATGGTTCAAGTGGTTACCCTTAGAAGAATGGTGGTATAACACTTCCTTTCATACTGCAACAAAATTGACACCATTTATGGCACTTTATGGATATCACCCATTGTTCATCACTTCCTCTCTAAAATAAAAATATAAGGTTGAAGTAGTGGAAAATCACATCGAGAATCCACACCAATTTCTCCAACTCATTAAGGAAAACATGGCCATGGCATAAAATCGCATGAAACAACAAGCAGATCAACATCGTAGTGAAAGAATTTTTTAAGTAGTGGATTGGGCATTTTTAAGAATACAACCATACAAACGGATGCCCCTCAAGCAAGATAAAACGGATAATAAATTATCACCAAATTACTATGGCCCTTATAAGTTGTTGCAAAATATTGGTAATATGGTGTACAAATTGGAGTTTCCTACATCTTCGCAAGTACACCAATTTTTCCATGCTTCATGCTTAAAGAAATTTATAGGTGACAAGAACCCGGTTCAAACTGTATTTCTAGAACTTGATGAGGAAGGAAAATCCGAATGGAGCCTAAAGCTATCACGGACATAATAATTCACCAGTTGAGGAATAGATCCATTTTAGAGTATTTCATTAAGTGGAAGAAACTACCTGGTGAAGATTCCACTTGGGAAAATGAGTATTTTATAAAGAAGCATCCAAAATTACTCAAGAGTTTTGGACAAAACTTGTCTAAAGGGGAGGGGCCTGTTAAGCCCTAAATAGTGGCACATTACCCCTTAATTGGGATATATTACATTAATATTTTTATTTTATTTATGTCGACTTGGGTCCATTAGTTGTAATTGTACTTCCTAGTATCCTATATGTACCAAGGAGACCTTTTCATTTGGAAGAATTGTGTATTTGTGAATTCATATGACGTATAAGGAGGTTTCCCCCTCAAAGAGGCTTATTCTATGAATTTAACTCTTTTTCAAGGTGTCGAGTAGTTTTTATGAGGTTTTTATGTTATTTGGATATTTGGTTCTTAATAATATATTTATTTATTTTTGTTTTTGTAGATGGATTTCCTTAAATTCATGTAGAACCGTGTTTCTCTTCACTTCCATTCTTCTCATCTGCACACCACTAATTCTTCTTTCTAAGCATCTTCTAGCCAAGTCCAACTTGACTAATAAGAATTTCCATATAGTATTCCTTATTGGAAAATACTCTGACTCAAGAAAGCATGTCCCAACTCTAACCTGCTATAATTATTCATGTACATTGGAATGGTGTAATTTCTATCCTTCCACCTTCTAACATTGCAATATTTTCTAACCTAGTTAACCCTTTAGAAATATAGCAATTTTATTTTGAATCCATGTTCATCTACTCAATACTAAATTGCTTCCAATGGAATTTTATATTTTTCTATTGACAATTAGAAGTGAAATTGGCCCTTCATTATTCCATCGTTATTTTCACTTGTATCAGACTTCCAATACACACTTTGATAACATACGTTTATTTCTTTCTTTGGGTAACTATAGATGCAAGTAGCTAAGACATATATTAACCATTCCTTCTTCTTGTATTCATATGATTTCACATAAATATGATTCATCCACTCTATGAGTCACACCTCACCTCTTAATACTCTTTATTTTCTTTTGCAACAAGTGTTTCCACCTTCATCACATCTCTACCTCCAAGGCTATGGAGTCCTCTTTAAATACTTCTACATGAAAATGGAATTCTTCACATACTAGCTTCGTGTTCATGTGAGAATCTCTATTGATTCTCCTTTCAATCGATTCAGAGTCTATATCATCATAATACTAATATTTCTTTCCTCTTCCTGAGTCATTTTCCAACCTTTCATTACCTGCATTGCATCTCTACACTTCTCACTGCAACTTTTTGATGCTTCATCCAACTGTATAAGATTGAAATGCTTCCCTTTCCAATGGACCCTAGGATTAATCTATAATAGACCCACACAATATCATTATGTAATATTATCCTCTGTATAGGAATCCCTTAACACAACACTCTATGTTGAAGTGCTCCTCTGCTTATTAAAAATGCCTTGTTAATAAGTTGAGCCCCTTTTTACTTTTCCAAGATATTTCACTTCAAATGTGCCCCTATACATATACAAAAGATATATAATTAGTTTAAATACTCTTCCTTACCTAGCAATCACCTCTTAAACTTTCCATAATAATCTGCGAAAGTTTCTCCAAATTTTGACATTATTTTGAAAAATATTCACATCGAGTAGTTACATGGTTCATTGAATACAATTTCATTTTTTATTGCAACTTGATTGTAACATCCCCACTATAATCCCCAGTTTAATTTGGCTTATGTAGATATAATGTGTGGTTACAACAAAAGTGATTTATATGCAAAATGTATTTCTAATTTTTAATAATAATCTGTGATGCCAGTTGCTAAGGGGACATGGATAGAGCTGGGGACTAAATTAATCCACAAGAGAGAGGAGGTTATAATAGAATGGGTCTAAGGGAGGATTACCCATGTATATTAATTCACTCACATTCCTGAAATTTATTATGACTATGTATTAACCTTCTAATTTCTGATTGAGTGTTCCCAAATCCAATCATTGAATGCATGTAAGAGAGTGGGTGTGAGAAGTCACGTCCCATAGTTATTGGAATCATGGGAGATAAGTACAATTAGCTTGGGGAAGTGTGTGAGTCAGTAAATAAAACCAAAGGAGAGGAAATTTTTATGGTTAGCTACAACAATTTTAGACATTCAATTGTTTTGCATGAGAAGCAAGTAGAGAGAAAGAAAGAGAGCTTGGAGCTAGAACATTCATGGAGGGTCAATTTTGGAGCATGATGGAGTGCATTTGGAGCATATTTGGAGTCGAAGACTAAATATCCAAGTTAGAAGGACTAAAGAGTGGACTCCTGAGGGATTTTCATTATAACAACAAGTGTTTGTTGTTTTTTGTTGGTAGTTTCCCTACCAGCAAGTTCCCTTGAGTTCCCAGGTGAGAGATTATTGGTTAACTGTGATAGAAATACCTTGATAAAAAAAAATAGGACACTAGAGGGATTGAAATCAATGAATGGGTACATTCCTTGGGTTGAGAATATTGAGAGGAAGGGAATGGATGGAAAATCGAGATAGTTGTAGGATAATACTAGTGGGTTGTGAGTTTTATTAGTTGTGAGTGGATAATGAGAGACCACTCTCTTTTGTGTATTGTTGTCCCTAGATAAGGGGTAACTTGTTGTTGAGTTTTGGAATAGAAATTATATGGCTGGGTGGAACGTCCATCCCAAGAAGTTGGTTGCACAATATAATTAAAAGATAAGTCTTTTATATGTTTATGTGTTGTATTTATGAGTTGAATTGTGGTACATCAACTTTGTGTAAATTAGGAATCATTTATATGATGTTGTGCTAAATTATTAGATTGTATTCATTTTACTTTTACATTCTTTTGATGCATCAAACTAATGGTATGAGTAAGTAGTGAAATATGTATGTAATTCGTAGTTGGGAATCTATAGGAAAATAATTAGTTAGAATAATTTTCATTTTTAAGAGTGTTTTGCACCATAATGTTCCTCAGTTGGGATAGGAGATGATACATTATGGTATCAGAGTGTTTGGTTCAAACATAGGGATTTTATGGGCCTAAACCAGTGCGAGTTTGACAAAATCATTGCTACAGATTTTGTCTGTGAAAAATTTGGGGAAAATTACAGAAAAACCAAAGTGAAATTCCCAAATTCATGAGAAAAATATAATTTTAAATGAATCATGATTGTCTAAGAGAGGTTCAATGGAGTATATATGAAGATTTGTAGAGTTAAATTTTACTAGCAATGTCAAATTTCATGTTGAAATGATTTTTGATGAGTTGTAGGAAGTTTGATGAATTGACAGTCGAGATCGTGTTTGATCTCATGATCAATGACCCAAATTCACTTTGATAAATTTAAAAATTCATAAGGTTTCAGATGTTTGAAAGGTTGAATAGATCAACAACCGAGATTCATTTTTGATGGTTGGGGAGTGGGAAAAGATCAATGGTCTAGATTATTTTTGTTTATTTGGGAGTTGTATTCGATCGACGGTCAAGATCATCTTGGATTAGAGATCAATGGTCCAAATTCATCCAGATTTTAGTCAAAAATTCTCCAAGTGTTGGAGTTGGCCAAAGGAAATCACAAATGGGTCAATGTGTAGGTGTTGATCAGATTTGTTGAACTATTTTTAGTCACCAATAGAAGACATTGATTGTTGGGTGTTGGTCGGATTCACGATTTTTTTTTGTTTCCAAAGGAAATGGTCGATGGGCCTATGGTTGTTGGACATATTGTCATTGATGTCAACAGTCGATGTGATGATTTTTTGTTATGATGAATTATCATTGTGATTAACCATAGATGATATTGTCATTGATGTCAACAATATATCAGTTAGCATAAAATGTCAAACAGTATGCAGAGCTCGAAAGTGTAAACTCAGGAGGAGGAGAAAATAGTATGCAGAGATCAAAGCTTGGTATCAAAAGTGTAATCTCAAGAGAAGAAGTGAACATTGTGAAGATCAAATATCAAAAGGGAAAACGTAGTACACAAGTGAATAAAGATCAAATCTCAAAAGGAAGAGCGCATTGCAGAAGTATCGTCGAGATTGATGGAAATATTGAGAAGTCAACCAATGCACAGGAAAAGGTGAGAAGCCTTAGTCATCCGATCAAGAAATTGACGGTGTCGATTGTCTGATATAATGAACATCAATCATATGACTGACCATGGGCTTGAGGACTATTGGAGGATCATGGCCATTGGATATGCAAGCCAAATCAACGACATGGATAGATAGCAGAGATCGGAAGGAGAATTAAACGACTCGCTAGTTCCAATCCCGCAATTGGTCTAGATCGTCAAATCTCATAGACTCAAATATCGACGACTATGGTTGATCTAACAAATGATCAGATTAAGTCATATTGCATTATGACCATTGGCTTTGAAATCGCCAAATCAAATGTAACACCTCCACGATGGGCATGAAAAAAATAAAATTTTAATCATGTTCCTGAGCCAAATCCACTCTTTGATTCCCTACCGTGGTCCTGCTGCTTGATGCACAGGTCCATTTAACCTTGACTACAAAACCCGCACAAGGAGCAAGCCTTACATCCCCATGTGACCACAACCATGTGACCACACACCTAAACTTCAAAGGGCACTAGTCACGGATCGCAATTTTGGAATTCCAATGCATGAGTCACCCCAGACTCTCCATATCTCAAATCCTAAACTCCGATTTAAAACCCAACTCCACAGCTAGTTCCTCTTTGAACTCTTTCCCATGTGACCACTGGCACGACCACAGTTATAAACCATAAAGGATTCTTTAAAAAATTGTGTTTTGATGATGTAAAGGAGTCAAACCCTTGCCCTTCAGACTCCCAATTCCTGACTTGCAATGGGGATAAACTTGGGTTAGCTCCCTAACTTGGAATTTTCCCATGTGACCCTTCATCATGACCTAGGACCAATATTTTGGGTGCATCACATTTCACATTTCGTGGATTTGAAATGAAACCCAGAGCTATCTCCTTGAAATCCCGAAGTTTGAACTCCAAGGTTCCTTGCCTAGATCAACGATCCAAGTCTCTCCTCAATCAAAGGTTGTGATCAAATCACACTTTCACCTGTCACAAGTTCTTAGAACTCCCTCCATTGACTTCCTCTGTGTTGTGAGTCATTGAAGCGCTAAACTCTCAGTACGTGTCCTCCTGATGGATGGTTGCGATGATGTCAGTCCTCCCCCTTTTCAAACCTCTGACTCTCGAAGATCTGACGACTCCAAACCCTTTGCTAACCAATAGCCCAAATTAAGTCAGTGATTTTCCTTCGTGACTTTGGGAAGGTATTCACTTCCATTTTCCTAATGACCAAATCTATGAAACCATTACCAATATAAATCGATGGCTCATGGGTCTCTTTCTATCCAATGACCTAGATTTAATCAATATTTCACCACTCATGAAGTTGGAAAACTCATCCAACTCCTCCTCCTTGAAATACCAAAGTTCGAGACTCCGAAATTCTTCCATTCTATAGATAAATGGCTCTAAGCCTCCCACAGATTAATGGCCCTGATTTTGTTGGGACTTCACATTTCGTGAGTCCATAAAACTCCACCCATTGACTCTTTCGATGTGCGAGTCAGCGAAATGTTGATCGCCCTCCACGTGTCCCTTCCGATGGATGACTCTGATTACTTTGGGGCTTTCAGGAATTTGATGAGTCCATTTTCCCGCCTACACAAGGATTAATTTCGATGGTCAAGGTAGCTCCCAATGGATCCTGGAACCTATAGTCCTGATTCCATCGCTACTTGCTAAGGCTGAAAGGGTCCAGGCATTAATGCATGTGCTCCTCTTCTAGATCCATTGGTCCCAGTAGACCTTGGACACTTCCTAAAGGATCTCGTCCGTTCGTCTACCAAATTAAAGGATACTCCCTTTCGATAATCAGGCTCACTATTCTTTCTGAGCTTAGGTAACAAAATTCAATTTCTCAGAGTTTCTAACTCCCACTACTCTAAAAACTTCGAGGGATAACTCCTTATTGCACAGGGTTTCCAGACCCAAATCACATGAACCTTTAGATGGTTCTTGGGCATTTATTCCTAATTTTAGTTGGGTTTTTGGATAAGGGCTTGGGTACCTTTCAACGTCCCTAGGCTACTAACCTAAACAAAGTTCCTTCTTAACTCACCAAGTTATGAGCTACAACACCGGGGTAAGGTAATCTCATGTGTTTAGTGTAGCAGTAGCCATACCAAGGAGCTTACTCCGACTCTGAGACATGATGAAATTCACTGGGGAAGGTGCCATTGTGGAATTAAACCCGAACACCAAGAGAATCAGGAAGGTGGAACAATTCTCAGTGGAAACAGACTCATGCCGCATACCTACTCATTTTGTACAGAAAACAACTATGGAATATAAATATACACATGCATTCATTATTTCTAATCTAAATTAGCAGGAAATCATAGCATACAAAAACAATTTAGGGGCATATAAACATAAGCATGTATCCATGATATTCAATTCAAAATACAAGGCATAAAACACTTATCAAAACCATTAGGCATGATGTGACTACTAAGAGGGGTTCTCATTTCCAACCAACCATAGGCTCAGTCACTTCTAATGGATTTATCATTGGCCACCCCTAATATTAGGCAAGGATGCTCTGAGACTCAATCTCATACTTCTAGCTCAATGGAAGTTCGGGACGAAGGTTACTCTCCTTGTCCCAATACAAGAATAGATGAGGACGAAGGTTACTCTCTTTCTCCTGATTATGTCTCTATTCCCGATGATCATAACTCATTGTTTTTACTTTCCATCCTCTCTTGGAACTGAGAGTTTCTTCTCTCATCTCTGCATTCCCCCCTCGCTATGCCCTTGTCCACCACGTGTCCCTTCTTTCCCTCGACAAGTTTGTGTGTGGCTCGAATCCCCCCGTTCGTGGTCAGGTCCGGAAGCCATGCCATGGGAAGTCTTCCCCATCCCTCATTACTCTTGAGGAGGCCCTTCCCACCTACCGACCTGACAAGAATTCAATTATGGGTAGAGGGTTGTTTCGATCTTGAGAAACATTAACTCCAGTATGATACTAGTTCGGTGGAGGTTATCATAATTGTTCCGAGTTCCCTCCACCACATTTTTCATTAGCAATCATGGCCTCTCTTTCTTAACACATCCCCCCTCTTAGAAGTCATGAAATATGCTTTCATTATCCATCAAAATAATAGGATTTACATTCATAGAACTTTATACAAAGGTCCACCAACTTAAACATTCACACTTTGAGTTTTCCATAGTTCCTGGCCAATAAAGTTATATTTATAGACTGAGGGAAACAGGGTGTTACAATTCCCTACCCCTTAAAGGAATCACCTTCCTCAATTTTCTATCTACCAATATGATATGTATGTACAGGAGTAAACAAAATAGGAAATTTTGGCCTCATGGCATCTTCCGTTTCCCATGTAGCCTCATCTAGGCCAAAGTGTTTCCATTGCACCCTGACCTGTGCAATGGTTTGATTCTTGAGTGATGTTTCCTTCTTGTCTAGTATGCATTGGGGTTCTGGCAAGAATTATCCCTCCGGTTCCACCTAGATGATAGACCAGTCAATTATATGATTAGCATCATTTACATATTTTTTTAATAATGAAACATGAAAAACATAATGTGCCTTTACAGTGGGAGGAAGCGCTAACCTATAGGCTACATGTCCCACTCTATCTAAGAATTCAAAGGGTCCACAATACCTAGGTGACAACTTGGCACAGGCTCATATACTTAGGGAACTCTTCCGGGGTCTAATTCTGAGATAGACATGGTCTCCGACTTTGAACTTGTGGGGAATTCTCTTTCTGTCGGCATAAATTTTATGTCAGTCCTGAGCAATTTCCAGATTTTTCCTTATCTAAACTACTTTTCATTCCATTTCTTTCAGCATGTCAGGTCTGATTGTAATTATTTCCAATGGATTATTCCATCTGATTGGGATCTTGCACTGTCTACCTTAGAGGGCTTCAAAGGGGCTCATCTTTAAGGATTCCTGATAACCATTGTTGTAGGCAAACTCTACCAATGGAAGGTAGTCTTCCCACTTCTTAGGCTGATGCATTATGTGCATTCTTAGAATGTATTCTACTATTTGGTTTACTCTTTATTTTTTCCCATTAGGTTGAAGGTGATAGGATGTGTTGAACAACAATTTAGTCTCCATACCAACCATCAAGGATTTCCAAAAGTTTGAAGTAAATTTTGTGTCTCTGTTAGACACGATTTCCTTAGGCATGCCATGTCGTCTGAATATCTCTTTCATGAATATGTTGGAAATATATATTACCTTGCAAGTCGATTTGACGGTAATGAAGTGAGCGGACTTACTTAATTTTTCCACCACTACCATGATGGTGTCATTCTGTTTGGTCAATGTTGGTAATTCGGTGATGAAATCCATGGAGATGGTTTCCCATTTCCATTTCGGGATTGGTAGAGGTTGTAATAATCCTTATGGGTGTCGTTGTTCTTCTTTGACTTGTTGTCATTCTATACATTTGGCTAAATAATCATCTATGTCTTTCTTCAATCCAGGACAATAGAATTGTTTCCTAGTGGTCGTGATCATCTTCTGATATCCTGGGTGACCAGTAAATGGTTTTTTATGTAGTTCATCCATTATGAACCTCTTAAAGTCGTCACAAACTGGAATATACAATCTATTTATGTAATTTAGCATATCTCCATCTAGCATCTGGTAGCCTTCATACTTTATCCCTGTGGGTTCTTGTTCCAGGTACGAGGTCACAGTCTGGAAGAATGTGTCTATTTCTTGTGCATTCCTGACACTTTCCTTAACATTCGTCTCATAGGTGCTCGCCACTGCCAGATGAATTGTTTTCATACTTCTGCTAAGGGAATCGACCACCTTATTTTCCTTTCCTTTGATATGCTTGATTTTGAAATAAAACTCGCTAAGGAGGGCCATCCACCTAGCTTGTCTAGCATTGATTTTTGGTTATTCAAATAGTTGTCGCAATCCACAGTGGTCTGTCATAAGTATAAATTTCCTACCTAGGAGGTAATGCCTCCACATTTTCAAGGCGTGCACTATGGCAGCCAACTCTAGATCATGGGTCACATAGTTGATCTCATGCTTATTTAATTTCTAGGACGTATAGAAAATTACATGTCCTTCTTACATGAGGACTCCTCTGAGTCCTTCCTTGCAGGCATCTGTACACACAAGGAAGTCACCATCTGGGTCTGCAATCTTTAGCACAGGTGCATGAGTAAGGAGGTATTTTAGTTCATGAAATATTTCTTCGCATTTTGACGTCCAAATGAATTTAATCCCCTTTTTCTGAAGGGAAGTGATTGGAAAACCAATCTTGCAAAACCCTTTTACGAATCTTCTATAGGATCCTGCTAATCCCATGAAGGACCTAATATTAGATATATGATCCTGCTAATCCCATGAAGGACCTAATATTAGATACATCTTTCGGGGTAGGCCATTCCATAATGGATCTGATCTTGTCAGGGTCTACTGCCACCCCTTCATTAGATATGGCATGGCCTAAGTAGTGGACTTGCTTTTGAAATAAATCACACTTGCTAAACTTAGCATAGAGTTGATGCTCCCTTAGTACTTGAAGTACGAGTCTAAGATGTTCTTCGTGCTCCTCCCTATTCTTGGAGTAGATTAGGATATCATCAATAAAAACCAATACAAATTTGTCTATAAATTTGTTGAGTACATTATTCATCAAGCACATAAAAGTGGCGGGGGCATTGGTTAACCCAAATGGCACCACCACAAATTCGTAGTGACCATACCTTGTCTGAAGGTTGTTTTGTGGATATCTTCATCCCTAATCCGGACTTGATGGTAGCTCGATCTTAGGTCTATCTTTGAGAAGATGGATGCAGCTTCCAATTGGTCAAAAAAGTCATCGATTCTTGGTAAGGGGTACTTTTTCTTTATGGTTTCCTTATTGAGTTGTCTGTAATCTATGCACAGTCAGAGTGTGCCATCTTTATTTTTCACAAATAGGACACGCTCTCCGCATGGAGATACACTGGGTCAGATGTAACCTTTTTCCATCATCTCCTTTAGCTATAGCTTGATCTCAATGAGCTCTGGCGTGCTCATTATGTATGGCGTTCTAGATGTTGGTACCGCTCCTAGTGTAAGTTCTATTGAGAAGTCAATATCCCTTCTCGAAGGTAGACCTGGTACTTCTTATGGGAATATGTCCTTGTATTCTCTTAATATGGGGTGGTTCTCTAGGTTTGGTTTGTCATCTTCAATGGAGTCCAATACCTATATTGCATATAAGGAACACCCTTTTCTGCAATACTTCTGCATTTGAAGGGTCGATATTTGTCTCACTAAGACAAGCTTCTGAATCCCTTGGAGGGTCATCTTTCTCCCATATTCATTTACTCTAAATTTTTATGGTAATTGTCCATTTTAGATTTATGAACAACCAACCAGACCATAAAAATCAACAAGTCATAAAATCCCATTGGAAGTATGTTAAGGGTCGCTTGAGTGGGCAATCCACCCATGATGAATTGGCAGGTTGGTATAGCCTCTACCACCTTTCTTTTGGTCCCAGTGGCTAGTTGTACCAACCATGGTTTAACATGTCTAGTTGGTTGCAGTTTACACTTATCGACAGTATGAGGGGCTATATAACTCAAGTTAGAACCTGGGTTAATTAAAATAGAAATTGGATGGTTGGCGATCATACCTTCCAGCTCCACTACTGACGCTTGATGGTCGTCTTGATTATTGCCCAGGGCTGCATAGATTCGTGGCATGCTCCTAGCCACATTATTGATGATGGTAGCTTCTTGGATATTGTAGACTCACTTACCTTTTTTTTGTCTGTGTGGGAAGTCTCTCAATCTATGATTTTATCCACAACCCCAACATTTTAAGGGTTCCTTCTTTAGGTTATGAGTGTTTGTTGGGACTGTCTGGAAATTTTTATTTCCACTTTGAGAGGGGAAATTTTGTTGATATACACTTCTAGCTGGAAGGCTCCCCATAGAATATTTTCCATAGTTCTTAACTATTGAGGAGTTAAACCTTTTCTTGTGGAATCCCACACTATTATTTTTCTTCTAGTCCTCATGGGGTCTTGTCTTGCTCCTAAAATGTTAATAACAATACCTTACCTTCTGAATAGCCTCTTCTAAGTTTCTTGGTTCATCAAACTAAATTCTATCTCGGTAGGTCTAAGGTAACCCACTAATGAACCGCTGCATTTTTTACTTTTCATATTTTATGTAGGGTACATACCTCAATAGTTCAAGGAATTTATTGACAAGTTCCTCTATGGTGAGTTGTCCCAGCCGGAGTTCATAGAATTATTTAGTTTTCCTATCCATGTATTTTTCTCACAGATACTGCCTTATGAAGTATTTCTCAAACTGTTTCCATGAAAAGTCCTTCTTATGGACTCCTTTCACATTCCTAAGGTATTCCCACCATATTGAAGCCTTTCCATTCAGGTTGAAGATGGCTATTTGAGCCTTAAAGTTTTCAAAGTAGTCATGGACTCTAAAATACTTCTTTAAACCAAGAAACCAAGATTCCACCTCTTATCCCCTCTTTATCTCTCCGTCGAAAGAGGGTGGTTTGGATTTCTTGAACTCTTTAAGACCACCGTTTTTGGAATGCTTTCGTTTCTTTCCTTTGGCCCTGCTACTAGAAGACCCTTCAGAGTTATTGGTTTCCTTTATAGAAGACTCTCCTGATGAGTGTCTCCTATCTCCAAGTTTGACCTTCTTCATGGTACTTCTCCCAGTGGGGTCACTTATGGATTCATGATTTTGGTTCTCAGGTGGACTATCACCTCTCTTTTTGTGTCGTCGGTCCACATGAATGGTTGCGGGTTCATGTTGCAATTGCCTTTGTATGTCAGATAAGATATGTAGCAATATTACATTAATTTATTTTTGTTTCTCTCACTCCTTTATCAGTCTCTCATTGTCATCCTTGAAACTTTGTAGCTCGACCCTGAGACTCCTCACATTCTCTGCTAGATTAGGAGGGGTCTCTACCACCCTCCTTTCATTAGATTCCTCGTCTATATTGTGGGATCCATCCCCCACTTCATGGCACGTCATAATGGTTTTGTATTGTGGTTTTCCCATGATTCACTGATTGTTCAAGTGTTGCCAAAAAAACACATATAGTTAGCTAACAATCTACTAGTTTGTGAACAATACATGGTTTAAAAATTCTTAATGTACACACATAGTAGAAGGTTTCATTCCTTAATAATATTATTAAATCAGTCATCTTAAGAAAGCGGTATGGCAGGGTGTCACTCCTTGGAAAGTACCCATATAGGGTTACTTAAGCGACTCGTCCATGAGCCCAAGCAGGCCAAGTGTTGTAACCATGCTTTGATACCATTTTGTAACACAACCACAGTGGGCATGAATAAAATAAAATTTTGATCATGTTCCTCAGCCAAATCCACTCTTTGATTCCCTACTGAGGTCCTACTACTTGATCCACAGGCCCATTGAACCCTGACTGCATGACCCGCACAAGGCACAAGCCTTACATCCCCATGCAACCATAACCCTGTGATCACACACCTAAACGTTAAAGGGTGCTAGTCGCGGATCACAACTTCAAAATTCCAAGGCATGAGTCACCCCAGACTCTCCATCTCTTGAATCACAAACTCCGATTTAGAACCCAGCTCCACAGCTAGTTCCTCTCTTAACTCTTTCCCTTGTGACCACTGGCATGACCATAGGTATAACCCACAGAGGGCAGTTTTAGAATACATGTTTTGACAATGTAAAGGAGTCGAACCCTTACCCTTCAAGCTCTCGATTCCTGACCTGCGATGGGGCTTAACTTGGGTTAGCTCTCTTCCTTGGAATTTTCCCATGTGACTCATTTCCATGACCTAGGACCAATATTTTGGGTGCATCGCTTTTCGTCTTTTGTAGATTTGAAATGAAACCCAACGCTTTCTCCTTGATATCCTGAAGTCTAAACTCCGAGGTTACTCAACCAGATCAATGATCCAAGTCTCTTCTCAATCAACGGTTGTGATCAAATCTCACTTTCACCTGTCACAAGTTCTTAGACCTCCCTCCATTGACTTCCTCTATGTTTCAAGTCAGCGAAACGTTGAACTCTCACTATGTGTCCTCTTGATGGATGGTCATGATGATGTCGGTCCTTCGCCTTTTCAAACCTCTGACTCTCGAAGATTCAATGGCTCCAAACTCTTTTCTAACCAATAACCCAAATTAAGTCAGCGATTTTCCTTCAAAACTTTGGGAAGGTCTTCACTTCCATTTTCCTGATGACCAAATCTCTGAAACCATGACCAAGCTAAATTGATGGCTCACAGGTCTCTTTCTATCCAACAGCCTAGATTCAATCAGGATTTCGCCACTCGCGAAGTTGGAAAACTCGTCCAACTCCTCCTTATTGAAATCCCAAAGTTTGAAACTCCAAAATTCTTCCATTCTACGGTCAAGGTAGCTCCCAATGGATCCTGGAATCTACGGTCCCGATTCCATCGTTACTTGCGAAGGCTGAAAGGGTTGAGGCATTAACGCCTGCACTCCTCCTCTAGATCCATTGGTCCTGGCGGACCTGGGACACTTCTGAAAGGATCTCGTCTATTTGTTTACCAAACAAAAGGATACTCCCTTTTGATAATCATACTCACTATTATTTCTAAGATTAGGTAAAGAAATTCAATTTCTAGAAGCTTCTAACTCCCACTACTCCAAAAACTTCGAGGGCTAACTCCTTCTTGCACAGGGTTTCCAAACCCAAATCACATGAACCTTCAGATGGTTCTTGGGCATTAATTCCTAATTTTAGTTGGGTTTCTGGATAAGGTATTGGGTACCTTTCCACGTCCCTAGGCTACTGACCTGAACAAAGTGCCTTCCTAACTCACCAAGTTATGAGCTACAACACTAGAGCAGGGTAATCTCATGGGTTTACCATAGTGGTAGCCATACCAAGGAGCTTACTCTGAATCTAAGACATGATTCAATTCCCTAGGGAAGATGCCATCGGTAAATTAAACCTGAACACCAAGAAAATCAGGCAGGTGGGACGATTCTCAGTGGAAACAGACACATGCCCCAGACTTACTCATTTTGCACAGAAAACAACTATGGCATATAAGTATACACATGCATTCATTATTTCTAATCTAAATTACCAAGAAATTATAGTATACAAAAACCATTTAGGTGCATATAAACATGATCATGTATCCATGATATTCAATTCAAAATACAAAACATAGAACACTTATCAGAACCACTAGGAATGATGTGACTGCTAAGAGGGATGCTCGTTTCCACCCAACCATAGGCTCAATCGCCCCCAATGGATTTATCACTGGCCACCCCCGAGATTAGGCCACGATGCTCTCAGACTCAATCGTGTACTTCCAACTCAACGAAAGTTGGGGACAAAGTTTAATCTCCTTCTCCCAATACAGGAATAGATGAGGATGAAGGTTACTCTCCTTCTCCTGGCTCTATCTCTATTCCCGATGATCAGAAGTCATTGTTTTTTCTTTCCATCCTTCTTCAGACCTGAGAATTTCTTCTCTCATCTCTGCATTCTCCCCTCGCTACCCACTTGTCCACCATGCTTCCCATCTTTCCCTCGGCAAGGTTGCGTGTGGCTCTAATCCCACTATCTATGGTCAGGTCCAGAAGCCATGCCATGGGAAATCTACCCCATCCCTCATTACTATTGACGAGTCCCTTCCCACTTACTAGCCTAACAGGAATTCAATTCTAGGTAGAGGGTTGTTCTGATCTTGGGCAACATTAACTCCAGTATGATACTGGTTCAATGGAGGTTATCGCAACCATTCTGAGTTCCCTCCACCACCTTTTTCATTAGAAATCATGGCTTATCTTTATTATCACATCCCCCCTCTCAGCGTTCATGCAATACGTTTTCATTATCCATCAAAATAATAGGATTTACATTCATCAACCTTTATACAAAGGCTCACCAAATTAAACATTCACACTTTGCATTTTCCATAGTTCCTCGCCAATAAAGTTATATTTACAGGCTGGGGGAAACAAGTTGTTACATCAACATCGGGGATATATTACGACGATCAAAAGGAGATATAAATATCATTCTAGTTCCAATCCTGCAATTATTCAGGACCGTTTGATGTTATAGATTTGAATATTGACGATTTTGGTTGACTAAAAAACAATATACAACTTCAAATTGCGGAGTTTGGGTGACAAGTTAAATCACTTGCAAGTTGTGGTTCTGCAATCATCCTTGATCGTGGATCAGCTTCAAGAGTCTTCACAACCATTGGATCACCTTAAGTGGAAGGACATGATAAGCAAGGGCTGAGATCTGAGATCTTGATCATATGAATATCCATCAGTCGTCGGATCAATTTAAGTAGAAGGATAGGATAAGAAGGGAAAAAGTCTTGAGAATTTTATTATTCGAATACCCGTCATTCGTCAGATCATTTTTGAGTGGAAGAATAGAATAAGATATAAGATAAGTGTTGAGCCATATATCTAATATAATGATCAACAAACAACATTTTGTTTGGGTCTAAATATGTGAGGAGGTTATGCTCCAAAGAAATCTCACTTTAAGAATTCAGTTTGATATTTGAAATACCCAAAGCCCGAAAATCTGAAATGAATACGAACCATCGAATCTGAAGAGAATGTGAAGACCATTATATCAGGTAGACCATGTCATCACATCATGTCATCAAACCACGTCATCATGGACATGTGGCAGACCATGTCAGTAGAGCACTTCTACAAGGACATGTGGCAGACCACGTCAGTAGACCACGTCTACAAGAACATCTGGCAGACCACATCAGCAAGTACACATGGCATAATCAGATGATGACAAGTGTCAAGAGGAAATTGGCTCGTGCCATGTCAACAAGTGACGTAAGAAAGTTACGTCACTATGGGAGAATTACTTTGGGAGTTTCACCTCCAAGAAATGTCAAAAGTATCAAAGGACTAAGTTTCAAAGTCACTCTCAGTCCTCAATATAAGATACATTTTAGATACTATTCTGACCATTAGATTAGAGATATCTACGTAAGAAGACCATGTCAGTAGAACACGTCAGCAAGAACATGTGGTAAAATCAGAGAATGACAAATGTCAAGTTGAAATCAACATTTCAGGTACGTGTAAATCACAAATCTGAGTGACATGTGGTAGTTACTCGACTCGTGCCATGTCATCAAGTGACATAAGCAATTTACATCACTCCGAGAGTTTTACTTTGGGATTTTTACCACCAAAACTTGCCCAAAGTCCTAAAGTCTTGAATTTTGTAGTCCCGAAGTGGACGTGAGTCATCGAATCTGAAGATCACTTTGGGTAGATTCTCAACCGATGAACTAAATACAGTGGAAGGATACCCTAAGTAAAATAGTTGAAGTACCAAAGTGAACAAGAACCATTCAATGTGAAAATAAAACCCGATCGTTCGATCTACTTCGGTGAAAGATACTTCAGAAGGTCAAAAGACTACAGAGGTTGAAAGTTCCGAACACCAAAGTTCCGATGTGAATGAGAATCATTCATCGTGAAAACAATAGATCAACTGTTCGACCTACTTCAGAGAAATCTTCTTCAAAATATATGAAATATTATAAAGGCCTGAAGTCCTGAAGGACAAAAATCTGAAGTCACTTGCAGTCATTGATCCGTAAGGGACATGCGTCAGTGGATTTTCATCTCCGCAATATTGACATATGGAGGAGAGAAGGGGTTCAGATTTGAAATCTCTGAAGTTCAGAGACCCGGAGGAGATCTCGACTGTTGATCGAGAAAGGGGACATCTAACCATTGATCTAGTTTCCGATTGAGAAGGACATATGTCAATGGATCATCAACTCCAGATGATTGACGTATGGAGGAAAGAAAGGTTTGAGAGTTGAAACTCCCGAAGCCCGGATCATGAAGTAAATCACAGCCATGGATTTAGGAAGGCTAGATCTGATCCACAAACTTGAGAGGATAGATCTAAACCGTTAGTTCAAGTGCACCGTAAATATCGTGAGATCGATGGTCTCAGCGCATTGTGGGGATTGAAGGTATGCAAACTTTAATAAGTTGAGGGTGAGCCGCAATCGAAACCATGGTTTTGGAGAAAGGACATAGGGAGGCTCGAGGTAAATTGTAGGGCGAAAAGTAGTTTGATTCAAACCACCTTTAGATGTGTCAGCAATCGCGTGGTCACGTGAGTTCACTGTCATTGGTCATATGGTAAAGAGATTTAAAAGGAAGAATGTAATGTGTCTCTTAAATTTATAAGTCTGTAGTTCTAATCCTATGATCATATGAACATGGTTTGAAGGAAGTGTTGATTTTTGTAATCACAAAGAAGAAGGAAATCGATCCATAACTTTGATCGATTTATGAAAGTAAAGGGGATTCCAGGTTCAAGCTGAAGACCCAGAATGATGATCTATGGTGGTCCCAAAAGTTATTTTAAATGAAAAAGTTAGTTATAACTTGTTGCACAAGTCGGCCCAATAACTTAAACAAGTTTTGAACACAAGCAACTATAAATACAATCGTGATTGGTTCACTAGATGGGTGCTTGTGCAAGTAGATGGGCTTGTGGAAAAAATAGGCTCGCTGAGAAAGAGCAGCCTGTGGATAAAAAATGAAGAAGATGGGAACCTAAGTTCTGTGTGAATATCAGGGGAAAGAATAAGTGAAGAAGGCGTGGATATCATAGGAAAGATAAAGGGAAGAAGGCATGAATTTCAGTCAGAATATGAATTGCAGTGGTGAGCATTTATGGTACACCTCTGATCATGAAATCGACTTGATTCAATAATAGATCAATGCTACTAGAGTTGAATTAATATATGAACTCTAGTTGGATACACTGCGTTCTATAAGCAAGTTGGGTCTTGCTTGAGAGTTGGTGCTCTCTTGAGAGTTGGTTCACTCCTAGGAGTTGGTGCTCCTTACTTCAGTTGTTGTTGAAACAAAATAGTTGGTGCTGGGAAAATCCTTATTACTATATTCACATATATATACATATACATTATACATAATCTTATACAAACATCTAATATCTATTGTCCATTGTGATTATGATTTAATTGTTCTTAATATGTTCAATTATGTTTTAACTGCTAACTTGTAAGAAGAAAAGTTAGAAAATTCCACACACTAATTCACCCACCCCCCCCTCTTAGTGTGGGAAATGTGTTCAACAATGGTCAGGAGTTGTCCGATCTGGTGACGTGTTTGGGTCATTCAAGAGAAAGGATCAATGGTCGATGGCAGAAATAGGGTGATGATGTGTCATTCCATGTCAACATCCATGTGTCATATCATGTCAGTAGTTGTCACGTCATCCCAAAAGTGGTCGAAGTCATATTTTGAGAGTCAACAGGGATCGTCGATGATCGATGGTTGAGTTACAAGTGTTACAAGTGGTTTCCAAGAGAAATGGCCAACGGTCGATGGGTTGATAGCTGGGTGTCAAACAAATTGGTGAGGGGTTTCATTCTCCAATGAAAAACATCGATGGCCAACTACCTATGGTCATGTCAGTTGGTTTATTGACATAGTGTGAATCAATTTCCAAAGGAATGGGCCAATGGTCGGCGGTCGTGTCAACAGTTTGGGAAAAGTGTTGTGCGTGCCCAAAGGAAAGTGTCAATCAAACAATCATTGATGGAGTTTAGATTAACGACTGAGATATCAGCTTATTTGATATCAACTAATTACATTTAAATGGATATTACAGTAGTAAAATAACTAATTTTATATGAAAATTTTCAAATTTTTCATATTTTTGAAGGTCATTAACTTGCAAGGTGTTGGCCCTTGACCAAGTTTTGAGGAACACTTGGTCATATTTGACTGTTTTTGGGACTTCGACAGCCTATCAAAAATGGAGCGCCAGATGAAGCAGATATCATGGGATCTTGGCCCACTTTCGGGCCCCTTTTTGGGTTTTGGGACAATGTAATGGGAAAGGGATGTCGGCCTGTGGGTTTACCCACACCTAGGCCCACTTTTGTATGTATAAATAGATGTCTAGGTGAAGAAAGTAGAAGACAATAGCCTATCTATGTGATGTAATCTAAGTGCTAGTAGTGCTCTGTGCATGACTGTAGAAGGGTTAAAGACCTAAGTGCAAGTTATTATAGAGATTATAGAAGGATTTGTGCTACAACGCAAGGAATAAGGATCTAGAGAGATGCGCAGATATTCTATCTTGTGCGTGAAAGGGTTTTTTGTAACTATGTGTTGTAACCAATTGAAGACATTAATAAAGAAGAATATTTGGTGTACATAGCCCCAGGGTGGGGGTGAACCACGTACATGTTGTGTTTCTCTGCTTTGTGTGATGTATCGATGTGTTTCTATATGATGAATGTTAGATAGACCTGATGTTGCTTTGAGCCTAATCATGTGAATGAATGTTATATCTGACCCATGTGGATGTTCTTAGTGCTTGAACCTAATGTGTCCTTTTATGTTAAGTATTATTAGATGATGGATCTGGTTGCATACTGTGATACGTAATCAGGGTACATATGCGTTGTTTCTAAGAACTGAATATTGATGAAGATTAACTACTAAGTGCTTTGTTAAGTGTTATAATCACAAATTTGTGTCCCAGCTAAGGTTCCAAACATCTGAGTCCTGCAACCACCCCTGCCTCTACCTCAGGTGAGACTTCACCTTCTTTGCAGGTGTTGCCGAAAGGGCTAGTAGTTAGGGTGTTTTTGGTACGTTGTTGTAGCATTGAACCCTGGGTCTACCCCTATGCCAACAAATGGTTCCGTTGCCAGGACCTGAAACTGTGATTTCTAGGAACTTAAAAAGAATAAGCTTGGTGAAAAGATTCGTCCTGAAACTTGGAAGCTCTGTGCATGGACCTGTGCCCTAGTGCACTGTAATCCACTTGATCTGATAAGCTCTGTGCTAAAGAAGGAAGGACATATATGAAGAAAAGACGTCAGATATGAATGCTTTGTGCTCTAAGAAAGGTTAAAGTGGAAGTTTCTAAAGAAAAGAGATCAAATCTACAAAAAGAGGTAAGATCTGTAAGATCTGTGCTCTGATAGAGGTACGAACAGCTAAAATTTATAAATATGGAAGCTTTATGCTTTGTAAAAGTAAGGTAAGTGGAAATTTTAGGTTCTAAAATATGGATCTAGGTATGATTGATAGAGTCTATCCTAACTTGAAAACCAGGGCATTGTTTGATGAAAGAAGGTTTGATATGAATAGATCTGGTAAGAATAATGATAAATATGTTATACATATGCATAGAAAGAATGTTTGGACTAACCAATGGATGTAGGATCCTAGAAAGAATTTTTTGCAAGCTAGCTACCATGATTCTAGTGCGTAGTAAAGAAGAGGATGGGGATCATTTACAAGAAAGAGAGGATTAACCCTATGTTACAGTTGCAGAAAACCAGGCCATCTAGCTAAGGAATTCCCAGGTGAAAGACCTAGTTGTCTCTGTTGCAAATATTTGGACCATGAAGTGTTGGATTTCCCTAGAATGATTGCTAAGCTTGAAAGATTGAATCTGAATGAAGGAAATCCTAAGAGAGCACTAGAAATTGTCAAATATTAGAAAGAATCTAAGAAAGTATTACTATAGATGAAAGAGACCTTGAATGACTGCCAACATTTTAGGCTATCATAGATATTTAAAGAAAAAGAATGCATCGAAGCAAGACTAGGGGACTTTGACATTGACTGTATTCTTGATGAAGAAACACAAGTGAACATTATGCTAGAAAGAACCTAAGAAGTTATAGGGAATCTTGCCATGATTCCTTCACTAGGAGGAATAGGACTATTTAGAGGAAAACTGGTGTTGACGAGCTTACTAAGGAATTGTCGGCAGACCTCCTTGTTCTAGTGGACCCCGCAGAGATGTCCAATGTGGATAGCCCTAAAACTATGTCAGATTCACCTAGACCAAGTAAAATGAAGAAACATAATGAAGTGCATGATGTCCATAGCACATCGGTGGAGACATCTTCGACCTCACCTGAGCAGGGAGATGATGGTGGAGAACTAGGTGGCACATAAGTCGATAAAAACAAAGGTGAAGTTACTCCACCTAGAGACGAAGAGGATCCGACTAAGAAAAGGAAGGTTACCTTGCTAAAGCCTTCATCCCGAAAGAAAGCCAAAGCCACCAGGGATACGTTTAAGACTACCCTCACCTCAGACGACTTCAAATTTTTAGTCACTGCATTGAATGATGCTTCATTGGAGATTGCGGAAAAGAAATAAGTGAAGCAGGAGGAGGTATTCAGCCAAATCAAGGATGAAATTTGAGAAGTGCAGAAGGCACTACAATCCAACCACGCAATTTCTATTGCTCCTTCGAAAAGTGGAACATAAGAACTAGGAGACGAGCCAACCCAACTTCACCAGATCACCAATAAAGTTGAAGCTCACCTTCGATGAGATCAAGAAGAGACAACGCAAGCTACCCAAGATTTGGTGCAGGAACATAAAGACATGCTAGAACAGCACAATAATGAACAATAAGAAAAAATAGCTCTTCAAGCAAAGTGGGAGGAAGAGAAAGCAACGCTACAACAAGACGGGGAATATTTGCTCATAGAGCAACTCGAAGTAAAGGAATGGGTTCACAGTGCACTTCTCTCTATGACAATCATCGAAGTCCATATATAAGAATGAGTTCCACAACAGGTGGCACAACTAGAAGGAGTGATCCAACAACTTCACCAGCGCATCACAGACTTGGAACTTCGCACTGTGCAGAAGACACCTCAAGAAATAAGAGATCTAAGAGAGGCCACTGCCCGAAGCGCAGTTGACCAACTAAAATCCTTTTCCTTGGAATACAAGCAACTGATCTCCAAAAGCGTCCAGATGGACAAAAACCTCATGGAAAATCTAGAGTTGTAGGTGTTAGAGTCGCAGCTCTAACACGCACAACAACAAGCAAACATGTTACAAGTGTAGCTAAAGGCCTTGTCACTAGTTGAGAGAATGAAGAGGTTTGCAGAGCAATGCACAACCCAACAATAGGTACACACACTCCAGAGTAAAGTAATAGAAGTATCTCAATGACTTCAACCAGTGCAAGAAAAGGCATGCCAATTATTCATCGAACTTGAAAACCAAGGAGTAGAACTTGAACAGGTTGTGATTACATCATAACAGCACCTCGAAGGACCTGTCAATGATGCACTTATTCAAGAGTTCACTAAGCAAGAAGAAGTATCACTGCAGTAGATCGAAGCAGCTCGAGCCAAGCTTGAGGCATTTGAAGAGGAATTGCTCAGACCAGAGTGACTCGAGATGAGTCACAGGTCATAGGTGAGTGTTGGGGGCCTGTTGGCCCTTGACCAAGTTTTGAGGAACAATTGGTCATATTTGACCTTTTTTGGGACTTCCATAGCCTGTCGAAGATGGAGCACCAGACGAAGTAGAGATCATGGGATCTTGGCCCACTTTCGGACCCCTTTTTGTGTTTTGGGACAATGTAATGGGAAAGGGATGTCGGCCCATGGGCTTACCCATGCCTAGGCCCACTTTTATATGTATAAATAGATGTCTAGGTTAAGTAAGTAGAAGACAGTATCTTATCTATGTGATGTAAGATAAGTGCTAGTAGTGCTCTGTGCATGACTGTAGAAGGGTTACAGATATAAGTGCAAGTTATTATAGAGATTATAGAAGGCTTTGTTCTACAATGCAAGGAAGAAGGATCTAGTGAGCTGCACAGATATTTTGTCCTATACGCGGAAGGGTTTTTGGTGACTGTGTGATGTAACCGATTGAAGACATTAATAAAGAAGAAGAGTTGGTGGACGTAGCCCTAGGGTGGGGGTGAACATTTTGTCCTTCATAAATTGGGATAAAATAATAACATGTATTCTATATGATGAAATGGTTTATTCTATGCATGTTCTAACAATAATTATTACATGTACATTTCTTGTAGAATTAGAGGTACAAGAAAGACAATTTGGTTCTTATATGAGGAATTGAGTTATGGAATATGTTTAGGGATCTTAAATCCATGAGTAATAGATCAAAGCTCTTCATGTCAACATGTTTAATGATGATCCAGATTCAAATGGAAGAAGAGGTAACCAGGAGCCTGTAACTACGAGAAGTTTGCATAGGGAAGTGCAGAGCTATAGAAAAAATAATGAAAGGATTATGAATATTATGAAGAGATAATTCAAATTCTAAATATGTTACATAATCAATTCAACAAGGACTCTAGTACCAAGAAATAAACTAGTTTCATACAAATGACAACATCCAGATCTCAAAGTAAAAGGGACGATCATGGAAATCATAGGCAGTCGAGAAGAATGAGAAGATGTCATCATTATCCAAATAATTCCACTAGAAGAACTCATGCAAGTTCATGGCCAAATAGAATCCCAAGTGTGTCTCCTTTCCCTAGGTGAAGGAGAATTCCTAAGGCGAAATTCTTGCAAGGTGAACTTAGGAAGATCAAGCTAGCAAATTTCAATGGTGAGCATAGAAAAGGAGAAGAGGTTGAGGCCTAGATGTTGGAAATGAAGAAACATTTCTAGTTGCATGATTACCCCTTTTGGGTAGAATATAGATTTGGAACCTACCACTTTCAAGGACAGGAAACCATCTAGTGGGATCAACATAATAAAGTGAAACACCTTGATGAGAAAAGGATTTCATAGAGGAATTTTAAAGTATATTTACAAGAGAAATATGTTTCCAAACATTACTATGAAAGGAAAATGAAAGAGTTCTTTGAACTTAATTTGGGAAGCATGACAACGGAGGGATATGAGAAAAGGTTCTTTGAATTTTTGAAATATTTTGACTTCATGAATGATGAGAAGGTAAAAATACAAAGGTTTGTAAGTGGGTTTCCCTATTTCTACAATGATAAGATTCAATATGATAACCCCAAGACTTTTGAGGAATCCATAATAAGAGAAAATAATATTTATGAGAAAAGTAAAGGAAGGCCAGTTTTCCAAAAGGCTTGGAATGAAAAACTGAAGGGAAAGAAGGATCAAAGGAAAAAAGGTTATATGCTACCCTTTTTCAAGAACAACTCCCAAGCAAATCAACAAGGTTATTCAGCCCAAAATGAACACAATATTGCAGATTCATTTTGGAAAAGGCCAAGGAAACAACCTCTACAATGTTGGGGATGTGAGGGAAATCACATATATAGGGAATGCCCTCACAAAGGAAAAAGGATGAGGACTGTCCATAACATTCCAGAGGATGAAAAAATTGAGGAAATGGGAGGAAACATGTCAAGGATTTATGTAGCCTTGTACAAAAAGAAAAAAATACATTAATCCACCACTATTGAAGTGGAAGGTAAGATTGATAACCATCCCATAGAAATATTAATTGATTCTAGAGCTGGACATAGTTACATAAAATCTAACATTGTTGAAAGATTTCACTTGCAAAGGAGTAATCATAAGAAATATTTTTTACTTCAATTGGCCTTGGGGGCTAAGAGGAAAATCAATGAGTAGGTTAAATATTGTCTGATAGAAATGAATGGACTCAGCACAAAGGTATTTATGAAATTCATAACATTGGGTTCATATGATTGTACAATTGGCATGGATTGGTTGGAAAAACACCATGTTGTCCTAAACTATTACAACAAGACAAACACATTTCTTGATGAAGAAGGGAAGTGAGGCAAGGTTGAAGGCATACCAAGAGATGTAGTTGTTAGAGAGATTTCAGCTATGTAGTTGAAGAAGAGATTTAGGAAGGGATGTCATCATTTTGTAGACCATATGGAAGAGGCAGCCAAATATAAAGTGGAAAACATTAAATACCATCCAATATTGATGGATTTTGATGTTTTTAGGGAAATACCAGGATTTCCAACAAAGAGAGACATTGATTTATCTACTGATTTAGTTCCAAGAACTTCCCCAATGTCCAAGACATCGTATAGAATGGGAATGACAGAGTTGAAATAATTGGAAGTGTAGCTTAAAGAGTTGTTAAAGAATGGGTATACACACCCAAGTGTGTCACCTTGGGGAGCCCTAGTAATTTTTTTGAAAAATAAAGATCGAATGTTAAGGTTGTGTATTGATTTCAGATAATTGAACAAGGTCACCATAAAGAACAAATATCATTTTCCAAGGATTGATGATTTGTTTGATTAGTTGAAAGGTGAAATAATATTTTCAAATATTAATTTGAGA
Source organism: Picea glauca (assembly GCA_000966675.3). Taxonomy (NCBI): domain Eukaryota; kingdom Viridiplantae; phylum Streptophyta; class Pinopsida; order Pinales; family Pinaceae; genus Picea; species Picea glauca. Next base: position 278,501 of record JZKD02S2247914.1, read on the forward strand.
TCAGGTGATCATCAAGTAAGGATAAAGGAGGAGGATATCAACAAGAAAACATTTATGAAAATATATGGGAATTATGAATTCATGGTAGTACTATTTGGACTATCAAATGCCCCAACTATTTTTATGTTCCTAATGAATGGAGTTTTCAGGGAGTAACTAGACAAGTTTTTAATTATGTTCCTAAATGAAATACTCATATACTCTAACTCAGGGGAGGAACATGAGAAACATTTAAGAATGGTTTTGCTATTTTTAAGAGAACATAAATTGTATGCTAAGCTAAGTAAGTGAATCTTTTATCAAAAGAAGATTCACTACTTGGGGCATATAATTTCAAAAGAAGGGATAGAAGTTGATCCTGAGAAGATAGAGGCCATTAGAGGATGGCCAGTTCCAAAGAATGTGATATAGTTTAGATAATTCATAAATATTTTCAATTATTACCGAATATTTATAAAAGGATTCTGAGAGATTGCAATTCCAATCACTTCATTGCAAAATAAGAGAGTGAAATTTGAATGGAATTCCAGGTGTCAAGAGAGATTTCAACAATTGAAATACATATTAGCAAGTGCATAAATCTTCAAGATTGCATATTTGAATGAATATTTTGGTGTGTGTATCGATGCATGCAAGGAAGGAATCGGTGGGGTCCTCACTCAAAAAACCATGTGGTATGTTATGAGTCCATAAAATTAAAAGAGCATCAGAGGAAATATGTTACCCATGATCTAGAGTTAGCAGAAATTGTACATGCATTCAAAATATGGAGACATTACCTCGTGGGGAATAAAATAAATCTAAGGATGGACCACTATGGCCTGAAACATTTGTTTGGACAAATCGCATTAAATGTCAGATAAACTAAGTGACTTGAATTCCTTAGTGACTATGATTTTGAAGTTAAGCATATCAAAGGAAATGAAAATCGAGTGGTTTATGCACTCAATAAGAGAGATCATGAAGTGAATATTGCAGCCATTAGATGTTATGATCCAATGCCTTAAAAATGATAAGAAATTAATAAATTACAGACCACTTCAAGGGGGAACCCTCCTTAACAATATATCCACTTCATATCACAATATGATTTCAGATAAGATTATCCTAATACTATATCTCCTTGATATCTATCTATATATAGGAGAAAAATAGTTACAATTATGATGAAAGGGTTCAATGAAGGGTTCTAGCCGACCTGATATAAATGTAATAATTCAATATCTAGGGCTTAATAAGGGTTTTTATACATAACATGGGGATTTTTATAGGGATTAACATGACCCTCCCTTTAAAGTAAGTGTTGTCCTCAACACTTGAATAACCACATATGCTTCTACACGATGAACGCATCTTCCCATGTCGCCTCTTCCACTAGTAGGTTCTTCCATTTGACGAGTTAATCTGTAACTGTTCTATTTCTCAGCTGCTTAATTCTTGTCTCAAGGATCATTTATGTCTCTAGTGTGATTTTACCTTCTTCATTTATCTTTGGTAAAATAGTTTGGATTGGGATCTTATTTTCGATAACCTTCTTTAAGAAAGTAACAAGGAATACTGGATGTACACATGAAGATGGAGGAAAATCCAATTTGTAAGACATGCTTCCAATCCTTTGCAAAACCTTATAGGGTACATACTATTTGGGTGATAATTTATTGTCATTGTTTTGTTACTTAAGGGACATTTGTTTGTATGGTTTTAGCCTTAGAAATACCCAGTCCCCCACTTCAAATTCCCTTTCACTGCAATGTTGATATGCTTGTTATTTCATCATGTTTTGTGTCATAACCAAGTTTTCCTTCAATAGCTTGAGGAGCTCTTGTTGGTTCCCCATGTGGTCCTCCACTACTTGAACCTTTGTATTCCCTTGCAAGGGTGATGTGATGGATGGAGGATGATATCCATAAAGTTCCATAAATGGGGAAATGTTTTATGAAGTATGGAAGGATGTGTTGTACCACCATTCCTCCAAGGGAAACCACTTGACCCATTTTGTATGTTTATCAGATGCAATTAAATGAAAATATCCTTCTAGACATTTATTCACAATATCAGTTTTCCAATCATATTGAGCGTGGTAAGATGAGCTATGATCCAATTGAGTACCCAAACAAGAAAATCAGTCAGTCCAAACATTTCCTATGAAAATTGGGTCTCTGTTAGTTACAATAATATTGGGGAATCCATGTAGTTTTTGAACTATTTCCATGAATGTTGTTGCTACTGTAATTTCTTTAAAAGAATGAGAAAAAGAGAAAAAATGGGCATACTTTGTTAGTAGATCCACTACTACCCTGATGACAGTATTTCCTTCAGATTTGGGTAAAAATATAATAAAATCCATGGAAACTTCTTCCCAACGTTGTCTTGGCATAGCTAATAGTTGTAGCATACCTGGAGTCTTGATAGTCTCTCCCTTATTTTGATGGCAGAACAAACATTCAGACACAAAATTTTGAACATCATTTTTAAGACCATCCCAGAAAAAATCCTTCTTGATATTGTGGTATGTTTTCAAGAATCCTGAATGTCCCCCTATGGGAGAAGTGTACAACTCTAGAAGGATATTTTGTATGATTTGGTAATTCTTACATAAGTATAGGTGATCATGATACCATAACAAATCATTCTTCCATACAAAATTATCTACTGAACTAGGCTCTTCATGTAGTTGTTGAATTATCTTGCATACCTTTGGATCTTGATTCCATTCTATACTTGATTCTTCCACCCAATTAGATTACAGGATAGAAATAACACATAATGAACCTTTTGTTTCTTCTTCTTTCCTAGAAAGGGAATATGCCACAACATTTTCTTTTTCTTTTTTGTAGATAATTTCAATGTCATAACCCAACATATTTGTAACCCATTTTTCTTTCTCTTATAAAGATAATCATTATCGTGATAAGTACTTCAAACTGTCATGATATATTTTTATCTTGAAGTGTCTTCCTATTAGGTAGAGGTGCCATATTTTAACTGCATTTAGTATCACCAACATTAAAACTGCAACAATTCCATGGCCTGAGGCATCACACTCCACAATAAATATTTTTGTAAATTCAGGTGTGGCTAAGACAGGAGTTGTACAAATAGCCTCCTTAATTATTTCAAAATCTTTGGTTGCTTCTTCAGTCCAAGAAAATGATTCCTTCTTCAATAATGTTGTTATAGGTGTTGCTATTTGACCATAGTTCTTGACAAACTTGCGGTAATATACTGTCAATATTAAGAATTCTCAGTTTCTTCAAGGTTTTTGGAATTGACCATTCCCTCATAGCTTTAATTTTGTTAGGTTCCACTTTTACACCTTCAATAGATACAATATGACCCAAATATTCCACTTATTGAACCCCAAAGGAAAACTTGGAAGGATTTGAATAAAGTTGTTGATCTTCCTATAGTTGTAATACTCTGTTAACATGTTGTACATTCTCTTCCAAAGATTTGTTGTAGATTAGTATGTCATAAAAAAAACCTAAAATAAATTTTCTAAGGAATGGATTGAAAATAGAATTCATCAAGATTTGAAATGTTGAAGGTGCATTAGTCAGTCCAAATGGCATAACCGAAAACTCATAATGACCTTCATGTGTTCTAAAAGTTGTTTTAGGAATGTCTTCCTGCCTCATTATGATTTGATGATATCCCGAACGAAGATCCAACTTAGTAAATATTTTTTCTCCATGTAATTCATCTAATAATTCATCAATGACATGGATAGGAAACCTATATTTGATGGTCATATTCTTGAGCTGCCTATAATCTAGACACATATGCCATGAACCATCATTTTTTGTGACCAACACCACTGGTCAAGAGAACAAACTTTGGCTATGTTGAATGATGTCAAACTCTAACATTTCATATATCATGCACTCAATATCACTCTTCTATGCATATGGATACATGTAAGGCCTAATGTTAGGTGGTACACTTCCTAGTTGCAAATGAATAGCATCGTCATGATCTTGAGCAAGTGGAAATTTAATACCCTGGTTTTGAACCCCATATTAAATAATGTATTTTGTTAATGAAAGGACAGAGTGCCCAAACAATTAAAAGAGGCTAGTGTGCCTAGGAAATGTAATTAGGAAATGTAATTTTTTTATCATTATTAATAATAAATACATCATTGGCTGCTAGATGGACAAGGACAAGAGTTATAGGGGGCTATGATTCCAAAAGAGAGGGAGCTTGAGGGGATAAGTATTTATTTTATGTTTTATTTACCCATATTTGTTTTAATGGAGAATAAAATCTACATGAGCTTCTTGTGGAGAAGGTCATGTGGTTCCTTAATTCCAAGAAATTCATAAACCCATCTTTCTTCTGTTGTGGGGCTTGGTTCTTCTTCACTTACTCACTCATTGTCCATGGTTCACACCTTTCATTGTGTTCTATATCCACTCATTCTTTCACCCACTTGTCTTTCCTCATTTGTGTTTTGGATTAGGAAAGGAAAATGAAACTTTGGAGAGGATCCATGGTTTTGTTGGTTATAAATATTGTTGGTGTATTCCAACCATGAATTAATGCATGTATGTCTAAGATTCTTTGACCTGTGTTTAGTTTTTCTCACAGCTATGAATCCTCAGAGTAACATCATGGAGAGTCTTGACCAGCTGCATTGGATCCCTAGAAGGATATGGACAGACCGAGGGACTACGTGGCAGAGAAGGGGGTCCATTCTCTTGGCTTGTGTAGGCTGGGTAGAAGAGAGCTAGTATAATATCTAAAGATCGAGCCCCAGTTCCAATTGTAAATGTAATATGTTTTGTAGGTTGGTGAGACAAGTGATTATAAGCTAGGAGGCTTATGTGATGATTAGGCCAATGAGCCTATTTTTGTATATGTAAATACTCATATCATTAATATAAATACATTGGTGTGTGTAGACCAACCACGATAAAAGAAAATGGGGGACTAATCTCCACTAAGTAGGGAAAGGGATGGGGCTAAGAGGCTAGGATAAAGGGATAAGCTTGAGGGATTATCTCTAAGGGAATAGTATAATATATTTCCTAAAAGAATAAGGTTTGGTAAATAACCTATTTTATATTAAGTTTCTTTGGGGAAAGGAATGATCTCCAAGAGAGCCATGTGTCAATCTTGGCGCATGCAGTTTTATGTGGGAAAACTTGTCATTCTTGGCGAATCTCTGCCATTATGGAAAGGAACTCATGCATTCATGCAGGAATCCATGACCTCCATTATTGACCTTTGATCATGAATGCACCTATGGAACCCATAGTTATCATTGAGTTATCTTATGTGTTTCTTGTGAAGACTGACGCACTTGTATTTTCTTGAGTCATGTTGTGTCTTAATGGTTGGATGTTGTTGCCAAGACAATTCATGGATTGATCATGGCTTGCTACCATTGTTTTCATCCATATCGAGTCTTATCGCTGCCATCACATGTGAGTTAGTTGAACGTTGAAGTTGTTTTCACCTAAGCCTGCTAGTGGTTAGCTGGGAGCAGAAGCGGGAGTGAAGAGGCAAGTTGTTAGGCCCATGGAATGAGGAGGCAGGTTGTCAGGCCTATGAGAAACTCTCCTCAGGTGAGAGAGTTTGTTGGAAAAGAAGAAGTAGGTTTTCAATCCTATGAGCAACTCTCTCCAGGAGAGAGAGGTTGTTGGGGAAGTGATTTCTCCTGGAGGGATCCCAACAATAGCTATAGTTCTCTGAGAATTCATGCTTGGCCTATTCTTGAATTCCTGGAAGGGAAGAGGGGCAGTTGAGGGACTGTTGAGAAAATAAGGGGCACACTTCCTAGGGTGGGGCAGGCATGTGGGGAATGAGAGGTTGTAGGATGTGTGTATAAGTTGGATTCTAGGATGGAATCATTCTCAACTAACTGTGTAACATCACATTGTCTTAGCCTAGCCTAGGAATCCCTTTACCCATGTGGAGTTTAGTCCCAGTATGGGGGTGACTCACTACTGAGAGTGATAAGTAGTGTGGTCTATCAATGTGAGGTTCATAGAAGGTCTACACGCAGTTGGTGGTCATCTATAAAAAGATAAGTACCATTTATATGTTCATTTAAATGTTGTGTATTTATACATTTTTTATATTTATGATTTTATCTTGTATATGTTGTATGTATAGGCTTTACTATTATATCCTTCATTTATCTATGTATTAACAGAATGTAAATTGTTTCTTAAGTTTTATTTGTATGATGTTCCACAATATTCTCTGAGTGGTGTATCCCAATAGGTATATGGCTAGGTATACTACATTTTGGTTATCAGAAGCTCAGTAAGAATGAATGTGTCTTAGAGTAGCATGGTCTGGCTTAGGTGGTCGAGGACTCTAAAAAATGGTATCAGAGAATGAAGGATTTTTTCCTGGAATGACCAGATTTGGAGACCTGGGTATGCTACAATATGGTATCAGATCCCATGGTTTCAACATTGAACCTAGATGGGTCGTGTATGAGGACTTGAGGTAAAAATTCCATAGGGATTTGATGTGCAGAGTGCCAGAGCGGCGCTGAGAGAGATCCTGGGTGGTATTGGAAATATCAAATAGGAGTAGTGGAGCAATTATCACAACGATCATGGTTGATAACCAAAGTATTGAATTTGAGTTGGAGGATCTATGCGAGGGGAGGAAGACCCTTCCCAGCCATTAGATATGGAAAATGTGCATGACAGATAACCTCCAAGTCCTTCAAACTTCATGACTTTGGTGAAGTTTAAATTTTCTTGAGAAAAAGGGGCCGAAGCCTGAAGTTCTGAAGTCCCATTGTGATTTTCAGCCATAGATATCCCAGGAGGAGGAAAGTCATGGATTTTCCCTGAGTATTTCGACAGTTCACCCTGAGTAGTTTGACAGTTTAGATTTTGGGGCAATTGGTCAAAGTCCATGTAGAATGGAATTCCTCCTGAAGTCCCGAAGTCCAAAACTGATTCAGACCATTCGATTAATAGGCACATGTGTCTGTAGATCAACCATGAAAAATTCAGCAGTTCAAAGATTCAAAGTTTGAGAGAACCGGGAGGTAAAGTTGAGAAAATCTCCAAATTTCTGGAGCCCCGAAGTCACGAAGATCAGGTAAGAAGTTGCTCAGAGGCATGAAGTTTTGGAGAAACATGTTGATATGTCAAGAAATCCATCGAAGCCCAGAGCTATGAAGTTTCGAAGCACGAGGTGTGATGTGGCATGATGACATCACCAAGGGTGATGTGGACCTTTCTTAGTTGTGCCATGTGTAAGTCATAATTGTACTTTTGAAGACCTTGTTGGACCAATAGAACTCTGGCACATGGGTGCCATGTGTCACCATATTATATGATAAAAATTGTACTATGTGGACCCCCAAAAAGTTAAGAGGTTTAGGAATTCAGCATTCGAGGGATTTGTGGTGTAGTGTGGAGAAGTCTCATGAACTCCCAGAGTCCCGAAGTCTCGGAGGCATGAAGAACCAAAATTATGTGACTTGATGACATCACCTAGGTTGATGTGGACACAATTGTTGTGTAATGTACCTCAAAAATCACCATAAAAAAAAATTTGTTTGTACATTTATCCTTGAAAGGTTTCGAGATCTCAAGAAAGTAAGCTTTCTATTAGAAAACTTGAGTCTGAAGGTTTGTTAGAGTCCTTATTGTCATCGGCTTCCCTTACCATTCAACTTAAGTTTTCTAATCAACGATATAATGAGTATCTACTCATCACTTCAATGTTTAATTAAGATCCTAAAATTTATAATTACTCTCTTATCTGCTAGTACCTATAATACTACCATAGTCTTAACAATACAAGCAACTTTGGGGTTTTTATGACCAAAAACCTACATAAAAATGTTACCCTATGTCTGCAATATAGTCGACTTGTAATCTGGTCTGTTACTCCCATACCCCTATCCGGGATGGAGATTCTCCAATGCTATTTTACCAGTCCATTCATTACATTAATAGAGTTGTTCCCATAACAATAATTTCTTCTAAGTCCCTACAACTTTGTGAAGAAAATAGAGGTCAATCCGGTTTCAGTGACCACAAGTGCCAAACAAAGCAAAGGACCCTGATGTTTTGTCAAAATCTGAAATATGGAACAACTGTGGGCCAACATTTCGGGGTTTCGGCATTTGGGGTTTCGTGAGTATAAGAGGTGGACATCAACACACAACATTTCCTGAATTTGTGACAAGATGTCGAGTACTTCGAGTTTCGGGGTTCGGGTTTTCATGAGCACAAAAGTCAATCATCAACAGACTACAACTCTTGAAAGGTGATTAGTACTTTGGGAATTCAGAGTTCGGGATTTCGCGAGTGCAAGTGCCCAAACAACCACACATACAAACCTCCAAAATGCGGAAAAAGGGAAGGTTGGTTCCGCACTTCAGGATTTTGGGTTTCGGGATTTCGAGGTTTCAAATACCAAACCACAATATGCAACAACTCCCAAATTTTTAAAGGTGAAAGGATGTGGGACCACCACTTCGAGATTTCAGGGTTTCAAATACCAAACCACAATACACATCAACTCTCGAATTCCAAAAGGTGAAAGGATGTGGGACCACCACTTCGGGATTTCGGATTTCAGGATTTCGTGGTTTCAAATACCAAACCACAATACACAACAACTCCCGAATTCTAAAAAGTGAAAGGATGTGGGACCACCACTTCAAGATTTTGAGTTTCAAGATTTTGGGATTTCGAGGTTTCAAATACCAAGCCACAATATATGACAATTCCCAAATTTTGGAAATGTGAAAGGGTGTGGGACCAAAACTTCGGGATTTCGGGTTTTGGGGTTTCGAGGTTTCAAATGTCAGACAACTGTATGTGACAATTCCTGAATTCCGAAAGCATAAAGACTTAAGAGTTTTACCCGCACAGAAGGATACAAAAGGATAAAGGTTTTTTGTAAGGGAAAATCTCTAAATTCATCATGGACCTTGACTAAGGAGAGGGTAGCCCATTCTGAAAAGAAACAAGGAAAGCAAAGACCTCTGAAAGGCATCTATTCTCAAGATTGTTTTGACACACGGAAAAAAAGGGGGTTTCCAAAATTCTTTAACTCCCGAATTTTATCATTCTAAACAAATCTAATATATTGATTGCATATTCTTAGAGTATATTGTTAGATACATACTATCGGATAAAACATTCGAACAAAAAGTTGGAAGAAACTCGTTATAGATCCAATTTAATTAGATACAATACACCAGATGCAAAAAGGTCATACAGATAGAGAAAGTAACTTATTCCAGTTCAGATTCAATCGATTCATAACATCAAAAGACATAGCCATTCATAATAGAGAGGGAAAAATTAACATATCTGAATCCAATCCATGGGAAGACAAAGGGAACAGTTGCGTTCCTCCCAACTATAGAATAGGGTAGCCAAATCTACTTTCCCAATTCACCCCCTAGCCTTACCATGAATCCATGAGAGCAAACTTGGAAACTCCTCCTTGGCAATGTCCTTCAATCCCAACAGTTATCCTCTTGCCTCAAACTTACTCAATACTTCTCATAAAAACAAGGCAATTTGGTTTCAACAAAACTCCTCTTACCTCACACTGAATCCACAGTGCTCATAACAGCAAGAGAGTTCAGAAATTATTTCCCTGCATACTTGGCAGTGTCCTACCTCCTCGCATATGCTATTTATCAATTTATTTGCCCGGGTCTTTTCCCTCCTTTGGGGATTTTTGCAGCTCTCTTAATCTCTTATTTTCAGGGGATTCCAGTGGCCAAATCTCTGATTTTCCACTTCTCATAATTATCCTAGAGGCAGTTCCAACATGTTCCCCACTCATGGAGTCATGGTCAGCTGATTTTAACATGGTTGTTCCATTTGTCCTCCTGCAATTAATATAAATATTTTGTTGTGATACAAGTGTCATATTCAAATAGTTTGTTGAGTACAAACAAATATCTACCCAATAGTCACAATAATTAAATACAATTATTAAATTCAAAAATCTGAATTGCCATAAATGGAAAAAATTTCCCAGATTCGAATTTGCAAAAAACAGAAATAAATTTTCAGCACACAAAAAAAAAAAAAAAAAAAAAATTTGGGGGATGTCACATCCTTTCCCCCTTCAGTAAAACACTATCCTCAGTGTTCATTTCTTTCTTGGAACAGGATTGGATGAGATTTACACAAATCTCCCTCCAATTCCCAAGTGGCCTCCTCAGGACTAAAGTGCTTCCATTGCGCCTTTACCTGAGCGATGGCTCTATTCCAAAGTGTTATTTCTCTCTGGTCTAGAATGCACAGGGGTTCCACTTGGAACTCACCCTCAGGTTCCACCTGCACCAAGTTCCAATCAATCATATGAGTAGGTTCATGAATATACTTTTTCAACAAAGAAACATGAAATACATTATGAATTCTTAAATTAGCTGGAAGTGCAAGTTGATATGCTACGGGTCCAATTCAAAATATTATTTCGAAGGTACCACAAAACCTGGGTGCTAGCTTGGCATAGTTCCCCAACTTCAACGATCTTTTTTGGGCTTTGACCTTCAAATAAACATGGTCTCCCACTTGAAATTCCAATTGTCTTCTTTTCTGATCTGCGTAACTCTTCTGTATGTCTTGTGCTTCTTTCAAGTTTTGTTGTACTTTCTTTACCATGTCCTCCATTTCTTAGAGCATATTTGGTCCAACCATGAGTCTATCAGTCGGGTTATCCCAACTAATTGGATTTGTACACTTTCTGCTGCACGGTATTTCTAAAGGGCTCAACTTAGCCAAAGTTTGGTACCCATTGTTATATGCAAATTCTACCAAGTGTAGGTAGTCTTCCCACTTGTTCAGATTTTTTCTTACATACATGCGGAGCATATCCTCTATGATTTGATTTGTCCTTTCGGTTTGTCCATCCGTTTGTGGACGATAACTCGTACTAAAATTCAAATTAGTATTTATCCCTGCAAATAATGCCTTCCAAAAAGCGGATGTGAATTTTACGTCTCTATCTGAAATCACCATTTTAGGAATGCCATGCAGTCTAAAAAAAATTTTCATGAATATTTCAGCAATGTTAATAGCTTTAAAAGTAGACTTTACAGGAATAAAGTGTGCAGACTTACTGAGTTTATCGATTACAACCATTACATAATCATTTTGTTTCTGAGTTTTAGGCAAACCTGTTATAAAGTCCAGTGATATGGTCTCCCATTTCCATTCTGGTACTAGTAATGGCTGTAGTAGGTCGGTTGGATGTTGGTGTTCAACCTTAACCTACTGACAATATTGGCACCTAGCCAAATACTCTGATATTTCACCCTTCATATTAGGCCAGTAAAATAGTTTTCTGAGTGTTGTTGTTTTCTAGTAACCTAGATGGACAGAATATGGTTTCTTATGCACTTCATCTAAAATAGTTAATTTTAGCTCTATTGAATCTGGTATGTAAAGTCTATTTTTAAATCTTAATAGTCCCTATTTGTTGATACTTATATCTGGTTTATCTGAGTTTGTGATACTATTTTGCAATTCTACCATCATCTTAGTGTAATTTCCATCGTTAATTCCTATCACTTTTACTCTTTGTTCCAGGTCACTTTCTGCCCTGCTAATATTTATCTCAAATAACCCATGGACTCTTCTGCTTAAAACATCTTCTACTTTATTTTTCTTTCCCTTCATATGTCTAACCTCAAAGTCGAATTCTCTCAAGAACGCTAGCCACCTTGCTTGTCTTGCATTAAGGTCTGGTTGGTTAAACAGATATTTCACCCTGCCATTATCTGTTAATAGTAAGAATTTCCTACCCATTATGTAGTGTCGCCACATTTTTAAGGCATGTATTACTGCTACCAATTCTAAGTCATGAGTGACGTGATTTTTCTCGTGTTCCTTTAATTTCCAGGACTCATAACAAATCATGTGTCCTTCCTGAGTTAGAACACCACCTAGTCCCTCTTTACTTGCATCAACGCATACTGTGAAGTCTTTATCTGGGTCTGCTACCTTCAAGATGAGTGTCGATGTCAATAATTCTTTTAGCTTGTTAAAACTGTCTTGACACTTTTGCAACCAGTTAAACTTGGTCTCTTTATTTTGCAGTGACGTGAGAGGGTAGGATATCCTGGAGAATCCTTCTATAAATCTACGATAATATCCAGTGATTCACATGAATGACTGGATATCTACCACATCCTTAGGCACTTTCCATTCCATAATGGATTTTATCTTTTTCGGGTCTACGACACTACCTTCCAAGGAAATGACATGTCCTAAATATTGTATTTCTTTTTGATAAAAATCACATTTTTTGAATTTTTCATATAGTTTGTGTTTCCTTAGCATTTTTATAACTATTTGTAAGTGTTCATCATGCTCCTCCTCCGTTTTAGAATAGACTAGGATATCGAAAATAAATACTACTACAAACTTGTCTAAGTACTGGCTAAAAATGTTGTTCATCAAGCACATAAATGTGGTTGGTACATTAGTGATTCTGAAAGGTATGACTACAAACTCGTAGTGTCTGTATCTTATTCGAAAAGTTGTTTTGTTTATGTCCTGGTCCTTTATCCTAACTTGATGATAATCGGATCGTAAATCCAATTTTGAGAAGATCTTTCCCCCCCCAACTTGATCGAATATATCATTTATCCTTGGTAAGGGGTATTTGTTCTTAATGGTTACTTTGTTCAGTTGTCTATAGTCGATACATAGTCTTAGAGTACCATCTTTCTTTTTCACAAAGAGGACTGGTGCTCCCCATGGCGAGACACTTGGTCTGATATACTCTTTATCCAACAATTCCTGTAACTGTATTTTTAATTCTGTCAGTTCTGGTAGACTCATTTGGTAGGGTGCTTTTGAGATAGGGGCTGATTTAGGTAGTAAGTCTATGGAGAAACATATTTCTCCCCTAGGAGGCAATTCTGGTATCTCATCAACAAAGATGTCTCTACATTCACCTAGGAAAACAAAGTTATCTAACTTGGGCTTATCTTCTTTTTCTAATAGATTCATTACTTGGATGGCATAAACTTGACATCCCTTTCTAATACATTTCTTGAATTGCATCGCTGAAACTTGTCTGACTGACACAGGTTTTGGTATGCCTTGGGTTGTTCTAACAGTGCCAAAATTATATTTATAGCTAAGTATCTTTGTATAACAATCTAGTACTGCTTTGTGTTGTTCCAACCAATCCATCCCATTAATCATATCAAAAGACCCTAGTGGTAGGATGTTCAGATTGGTCCTTTTCTTTTGGCCATCTAAACTGAACTCGAGATCGGAAATAAAGTTAACTACTTTTCTTTTAGTCCCTGTTGCTAGTTGTACAAGCCAAGATTTCGCATGCTTTTGTTTCTTAAGTTTATCCGACTCTACTACATCGGGAGTAATATAACTTAACATAGATCCAGGGTCAATTAAAACAAAAATTTGAGTGTCATGGATTTTACCTTCAATCTCTACCACTGAGGACTGGTGGTCAGCTTGTCGACCATCTATGGTTGCATTTATCGGATGCAAACTTCTGCCCATGTCTCCTACTATCGAGGCTTCCTACAAATTGCGGACGAAAAATCTGTTTGCTGCAATTAAACATGGATAGTTCCTCCTTAGATGAGTCTCTCCACACTCTCAACACTTTAATGGCTCGCGAGAGTTGTCCCCAAACTTCTTCATTCCCAGGTTTATCGGTTTACCACTACCTTGCGTGTTTGGATGATTGGAGTGAAAATTCTTCCTTGGAAAACTTTTTGCTGCATTCTGATAAGGAGATGGCTGGTATCCCTTCTTTCACTGGTTTATTCCATCTTTCTTCTTATCCTTCCAGATCCTGGGAAACTCTACCCACTTCTTACACTGGTCATAGCACATTCGTGCTTTCCTTAATGCCTCACTCAAGGATTTGGGGTTTTCAAACTCAATTCTGTCTCTGTAGGACTGTGGTAAACAGCTTAAAAATCGTTGGATTTTTACCTTATCCTCCCGGATGTATGGTATGAACCTTATTAGTTCTAGAAATTTATTTATAAGGTCCTCCATTGTCATTTGTCTGAGTCGTAACTCATAAAATTCTTTCATCTTCCTTTCATAATATCTTTCAGAAAGGTATTGTTTCTTAAAATACTTCTTAAAGTCAGAGCATTCCAACTATTTCTCCTTTAGTCCCTTGGCCAATTTCAAGTCCTGCCACCAAATGTTGGCCTTCCCTTTCAGATTGTAGATGGCCATTCTGACCTTCATGTTGCTGGAATAGTTGTAGATTTGGAATTAATTTTTTATGTCCAACAACCATGCCTCGGCTTCTTCTCCTGTCATGGATTCTCCATCAAAAGTAGCTGGTTTAATCTTTTTAAATTCTCCTTCAAGGTGGTCTGTTTGTTTTCTTTTTCTGTCTAGTATGGTTTTGTCTTCAGCTAAAGGTGTCCCTTTGTTGAAATAATGTAACTACAAAGAGCATTCTTATTATTATTTTTTTATTGGATTAAATCCCCATTGAGGATTAATCATGTCAGTAATTGTATAAGGACCAAATCCCCTTTTGCGAATTGGTCATCGGACAATTACAAAGGGTAGAATAAGAAGTTGGCCCCAACATTTATTATGGAAGACCCTGAATTAATTAAAGGTGGGTTTACCCACCCAGAGTGAGAGGTCGGCCCTGCCAGTTGTGACCTTTCGCACATGCCAGTCTGGTATAAATAAGAGGCTAGTGCCTCACTTCAAACACACAACTCACTTGCTCATTATCTTATAGGCAAGCTGTAATTACCAGTTGGAGAGAGGAGAAGAAGGCTGGCGCATCTCTTGGGGAGGAATTTCTATATTGGTTTGAGTTATCTCTTGAACATTGTATAAGCTATTTATGATAAGGAAGTTTTTGCTGGGTTTACTTCCCCTAGAGGGTTTCCCAGGATAAATGTTGTGTCTCTTATGAATGTGTATTTCTCAGTGATCTTGTTCTTATTATGCTCTTACTTAATGAAATGCAAAGAACTATAATAATGGCATAAACATTAACATGGTATCAGAGCCAACCTGAAGAAAACATTATTTGCAAGAGGAAAAACGTCACTATTACCATACCCAAAAATCAAGGTTTTACAAAAGTGAATATTTTTAGCTCCCTAACCTCATAGAAAGCTGCGCCCTCCCCCAAGGATCAATTTGGCACCTAGAGAGCACCTTTTCAGTGGCTGTATCTCCCATAAAGTGAAACCCTAGTTTCACAAAAGTACCAGAAGTACCAGAAGTACTGGAGTACCAGAAGTACCGGAAGCACCAATATAGAAACCCACAGATCAGATTTGATGGGGTAAAATTTGTATTTTCTCAGATCTCAGGACACCAGGCTACTCACCTCATCCAAGCGTACCTCCTGGTAAGGCCAAAATTTGATTTCGAGTACTTTCAATTTTTTGGTTATTTTGTTGTCGAAAGTACAAGATGTGTGCAAGCACAAAGCTTGTTGAGAAATTAGAAGGCATAGACAACTTTCATGCCTGGAAGTATAGGATCAGTCTGATCCTTGTAGAGAATGAACTATCAAGATTTCTCAAAGAAGAAGTGGAGGAACCTGAAGATACCGTAGAGAAAGCGAAGCATCAAAAGGACTCAATCAGGGCTCAGAGAATCATTGGAGATTCAATCAAAGACCACATGACCCCGTATGTATCGTCAAAGAAAACCTCAAAGGAGATGTTTGATTCTCTAAGAAAACTATATGAAGGAAAGAACATCAATCGGAAGATGAATCTCAGAACTCAGTTGAAGAATACCAAGATGCAAAAAGGAGAAATGATTCAAGAATATTTCTCCTGAATCTCCAAGATAAAAGAACAGTTGAAAGCAATTGGAGACACCATCAATGAAGATGAATTTGTAATAACCGCCCTAAATGGTCTCGCAAGACCTTCAGATGCCTTCATCCAGTCAGTATGTTGTAGAAATGAAAAACTATAGTTTGAAATCCTATGGGAAGAATGCACCCAAGAAGAGACAAGGGTAGCCAACCATGAAGCACTACTAGCAAGGGATGATGATCAAGCCCTAGAAACTCATACAAAAGGAGGAAGGAAGAAACCCTACTTCAAAATGGAATCTCATAGAGAAACACAACCATCAAACAATTTCAACAATCAAGAATCTCATTCAATAAATTTTCAGAAGAAAGGACAACACAAGGGACAATATCTCTCATCTATACAATGCTATCATTGTGATAAGATGGGACACAAGGTGAATAATTGTCGAGTTAGAAGAGAAGAGTACAAGAGGAAGCACAAAAGGAAACATGCTCACATTGTCGAAGATAAAGAACCACCTATGAATATGATTAAGGACCATGTCTTGATCTCAGCTCTCTCAGGATCTGTATCACCTGGAGAGGACACATGGCTCATTGATAGTGGTGCATCAAATCATATGACGAGTAAGAAAAATACTCTCTCTTGTATTTCATAAAAGAAGTTTTCTCAGAAAGTAACTCTTGGAGATGATTATCAATATCCCATCAAGGGAATAGGAGAATCAAACTACAAGCTAGATTCAGAAAACTCAATAACAATGAAGGACGTACTCTATGTACCGGGCCTAAAGAAGAACTTACTCTCCATATCAACTTTAGACAATAAAGGCTATAGAGTTGCCTTCATAGATGGAGAAGTTCTTATGTGGGCTAAGGGAGAAACCTTAAATGAAGCGATTGTCATCAGAAGTGAAGAAAATGGTTTATATAAGCTCAAGGGTCACCCAGAAACTGCTATGACCCATGCCATCAAAAAATCATGTGAACTTTGGCATATAAGATTGGCCCACATCAACTACAAGGCGCTACCTTACAAATGAAAAGTTGTCACAGGTTTACCAGAACTCAAGGTTGATCAGGAAGGCATATGCAATGGATGTGCGCAAGGGAAGAACATCAAGAACCCCTTTCCAAAGAGGAACAACAAAGCAGAAGGAGCATTGGAGCTCATCCATTCTGACGTGTGTGGCCCAATTCCATCATCCTCCATTAGCAAGTATGTATACTATGTATAATTTATTGATGATTATTCTCATAAGACCTAGATATATTTCTTAAAATCTAAAGATGAAGTATTTATTAAATTCAAGGAATTCAAAGCCTTGATAGAGAATCTTTTCGAAAGAAAGATTAAGATACTCAGGTCAGATAATGGAGGAGAATATACCTCGAAGGAGTTTGTAAGCTTTTGTAGAGATGTCGGGATCAAGAGGGAACTAACTACTCCCTATAATCCCCAACAAAACAGTGTAGCTGAAAGAAAGAATAGAATGATTATGGAAGTTGTGAAGACCATGATTCATGATCAAGATCTTCCTATGTTCTTATGGGCAGAAGTAGCTATGGTAGTTGTTTATGTGTAGAATAGACTATCCCATAGTGCACTTGGGTTCAAGACTCCAGAAGAAATTTTCACCGGAAAGAAGCCATAGGTAATCCATCTCAAAATATTTGGTTGTACAATGTTTATCCATATACCGAAAGAGAAAAGAAACAAGCTGGAACCCTCCGAAAAGAAGGGAATATTTGTGGGATACTGTGAGGTATCCAAGGCCTTTAGAATCTACATACCTGGTCACTGGCATATTGAGATCAACAGGGACATGACCTTTGATGAAGAAGTTGCACTTAAGAAATCAAGAAGATGCCAACTTAAAGAGTTATATGAAGAGGAACCTGTAAATCCCAGGACGACGGAATCCATGAGGGAAGTTCCCAGAGCTGCAGAACCTGTAAGGGAAGTCATAGCTTCCCCTGATGAGGAGACTCGTGAAGATCATGATATAACAAAATTTCAAGAACCTCCTCAAATGACCTTCTCCCATAGAAGAAATCCTATGTGGGCAAGAGAGCTTATTCAATATGGAGAGAAGCATGGTGTTCCAGAAGGAACCACAAGACAGGTGAAGAGACCAAATCCATTCTCTAGTTACATGGCTTTGATGTGAAATCTACTTGATGAGGAATCCACATGTTTTGAAGAATCCATCCAGAAGAAGGAATGGGTAGATGCCATGACAGAGGAATACCAATCCATAATAAAGAATGATGTATGTGAAATTGTTCCCAGACCAAAAAGTAAGGATGTGGTATCATCAAAATGGCTCTTCAAGATAAAACATGTTGTTGATGGAAGTAATAAGAAATATAAATAAATATTTGTTGCTCGTGGATTTTCCTAGAAGGAAGGAATCGACTATGAAGATACATTCGCTCCTGTGGCCAGATACACTTCGATCAGAACCATTATAGCACTTGCTACCAAGATGAAATGGAATTTGCACCAGATGGATGTGAAGACAACTTTTCTGAATGGTGTCATTGAAGAGGAAGTGTATATAGAGCAACCCCAAGGATTTGAGGTTGAAGACAGGAAGTCTCATGTATGTTGATTGAATAAAGCCTTATACAGATTGAAGCAAGTTCCCAGAGCTTGGTATGGCCGTATAGACAGTTTCTTGACGAGCTTGGGAAATACCAAGAGTAAAGCATATTCAAATCTCTACTTCAAGATCATGGAGAATGAACCAGTAATACTATTATTGTATGTAGATGACTTATTCTTAACTGGAGAGGAAAATATCATCACTGAATGTAAATAGAGACTTGCTGTAGAATTTGAAATGAAAGACCTTGGCCTAATGCATTACTTCCTAGGTCTTGAGGTATGGCAGAGTCCGGAAAGAATCTTCCTTAACCAAGGGAAGTACACAGTTGAAATCTTAAAGAGATTCGACATGCTAGAATGCAAGTCCATGAATACTCCCATGGAAGCAAAGCTGAAGCTGTTGGTCGATACTTCATCAGATTTGATAGATGCCACTCTATACAGACAGATTATTGGATCGCTGATGTACCTGATGAACACCAAACTAAACATCTATTTTGCAGTGAACACCTTGAGTCAGTTTCTGGTAGAACCCAGACATGTTCATTTAGTGGCTGCAAAACATGTGATGAGGTACCTTAAAGGTACAATGGATTATGGTCTCAACTATGATGGAGATCATGACTTCACACTGAGTGGATATACTGATGTAGATTGGGTAGGAAGCGTTGCTAATAGAAAAAACACTTCCAGATGTTATTTCAGTTTGGGATCAGCTATGATCGCATGGAAGAGTAGGAAGCAATCCAATATCTCTCTCAGCATAGTGGAAGAAGAGTACATTACCACATGTTCTTCTAGCTGTGAAGCTATATGGCTTCGAAAGTTGTTGACAAGCCTATTTGATTTGAAGATGAGAGCAACCGCAATTCTATGTGACAATCAAAGATGTATTAAAATGACAGAGAATCATGTGTTCCATGACAAGTCGAAGCACATAGAGATCCACTATCATTTCATATGCGACATGGTACAGAGAGGAGCCTTGAAGCTCCAGTACATTAGCATGGATGAATAGGTTGTTGATGTGTTGACTAAGCCTCTATCTTGTGTAAAGTTTGACACTTCCCTGAAAGGGGGAGTAGATGTGATCCTTGCTTCTGACCTCACTATTAGACGTAAAGCAAGATGAGTCATGCTTCTGACCTCCCTGTTAGACGTAAAGCATGATGTTGTGTGATCCTTACTTCTGACCTCGCTGTTAGATGTAAAGCAAGATAAGTTATTCTTCTGACCTAGTTGTTAGACGTAAAGAATAACACCATTGATTCCTTGCTTCTGACCTAGTTGTTAGACTTAAAGAAAGATGAGTCATGCTTCTAACCTAGTTGTTAGACGTAAAGAGATATGTTGATGTGTTCCTTGCTTCTGACCTCATTGTTAGACGTAAAGCAAGATGAGTCATGCTTCTGACCTAGTTGTTAGACGTAAAGAAAGATGTGACTGACACTGAGCTACCAACTTAACCACTGTGACATTGAGCTAGTGTTGTACTGTGATGTGCCAACCTAGTGCTGTGATGAGGTATCATTTTTACTGATACATATTTTATGCAAATGATGATAGAATTCTTTCGAGAATGATCATGTTGTTGATGAAGAAAACTTCCGATGACTCGTAAATGTGCTAGATAATGGTTCAAGATGATATTGACGATACTGTCCTCTAGATGCCACTGATGATGCATACCTCTCTCGCCTGATGTTGATGAAGAATAATCTTCTTGTTAAGGGGGGGTGTTGAAATAATGTAACTTCAAAGAGCATTCTTATTATTATTTTTTTATTGGATTAAACCCCCATTGAGGATTAATCATGTCAGTAATTGTATAAGGACCAAATCCCCTTTTGCGGATTGGTCATCGGATAATTACAAAGAGAAGAATAAGAAGTCGGCCCCAACAGTTATTATGGAAGACCCATAATTAATTAAAGGCAGGTTTACCCACCTAGAGTGAGAGGTCGGCCCTGCCAGTTGTGACCTTTCACACATGCCAGTCTGGTATAAATAAGAGGCTAGTGCCTCACTTAAAACACACAACTCACTTGCTCATTCTCTTATGAGGCAAGCTGCAATTACCAGTTGGAGAGAGGAGAAGAAGGATGGCACATCTCTTGGGGAGGAATTTCTATATTGGTTTGAATTATCTCTTGAACATTGTATAAGTTATTTATGATAAGGAAGTTTTTGCTGGGTTTTCTTCCCCTAGAGGGTTTCCCAAGATAAATGTTGTGTCTCTTGTGAATGTGTATTTCTCAGTGATCTTGTTCTTATTATTCTCTTATCTAATGAAATGAAAAGAACTATAATAATGGCATAAACATTAACACCCTTCAGATGAACTGTCTCCTTTTTCTGTTTTCGCACCAGAATTCTTGGAGGACCTTTTGCTGACTTCTTCCTCCTAGTTATCATCTTTTGGACTTTTTTTGGTTACTATACTACGCAACAGGACTTCATTTATCTCTTGTTGTTCTTGCTATGCCTTCTTCAATTTTTCATTGTCGGCCTTGAAAACTTGTAGTTCAACAATAAGGTTTCTCATTGTTTCCAACACCTCCGTGGGTGAGCTTCCATCATTGTTCTGTCTTGGATCTCCAGGAGGTCCTTTGTGTGGATTCTCTTCCACCCTAATTCTTGTACCTTCTTGGGCTGCCATTATTCAACACAAAACAAAAAAGCTTTCTGTTTGTAATACACAAGATTTATTAGTTTTTCATAAATCAAAATATATACTAAGCAATTAATGTGGCCCTATTCAGGCCCAGTGTTGTAACTTTTTCTCTGATACCATATGTAATGTACCTCAAAAATCGTCATAAAAAAAAATTGTTTGTACATTTATCCTTGAAAGGTTTCGAGATCTCAAGCAAGTAAGATTTATGTTAGAAAACTTGAGTCTGAAGGTTTGTTAGAGTCCTTATTGTCATCGGCTGCCCTTACCATTCAACTTAAGTTTTCTAATCGACGATATAATGAGTATCTACTCATCACTTCAATGTTTAATTAAGATCCTGAAATTTATAATTACTCTCTTATCTGCTAGTACCTATAATACTACCACAGACTTAACAATACAAGCAACTTTGGGGTTTTTATGACCAAAAACCTACATACAAATATTACCCTATGTATGCAATATAGTCGACTTGTAATCCAGTCTGTTACTCCCATACCCCTATCTGGGATGGAGATTCTCCAACGTTCTTTTACCAGTCCATTCATTACATTAATAGAGTTGTTCCCATAACAATAAGTTTCTTCTAAGTCCCTACAACTTTGTGAAGAAAACAGAGGTCAATCGGGTTTTAGTGACCATAAGTGTCGAACAAAGAAAAGGACCCTATTTTTTTGTTGAAATCTGAAATACAGAACGACTGTGGGCCAACATTTTAGGGTTTCGGCATTCAGGGTTTCACGAGTATAAGAGTCGGACATCAACACACAACATTTCCTGAATTTGCGACAAGATGTCGAGTACTTCGGGTTTCAGGGTTTGGGTTTTCGTGAGCACAAAAGTCAATCATCAACAGACTGCAACTCCTGAAAGGTGATTAGTACTTCAGGAATTTGGAGTTCAGGATTTCGTGAGTGCAAGTGCCCAAACAATCACACATACAAACCTCCGAAATGCGGAAAAAGGGAAGGTGGGTCCCGCACTTCAAGATTTCAGGTTTTGGGATTTTGGGGTTTCAAATACCAAACCACAATACACAACAACTCCCAAATTCTAAAAGGTGAAAGGATGTGGGACCACCACTTCGGGATTTTGGGGTTTCAAATACCAAACCACAATACACATCAACTCCGAAATTCTGAAAGGTGAAAGGATGTGGGACAACCGCTTCATGATTTCAAGTTTCAGGATTTTGCGATTTCAGGGTTTCAAATACCAAACCACAATACACAACAACTCCTGAATTCTGAAAAGTGAAAGGATGTGGGACCACCACTTCAGGATTTCGGGGTTTCAAATACCAAACCACAATATACGACAATTCCTAAATTTCAAAAAGGTGAAAGAGTGTGGGACCAACACTTTAGGATTTAGGGTTTTGGGGTTTCAAATGTCAAACCATAGTATACGACAATTCCCGAATTCCGAAAGCATAAAGACTTAAGATTTTTACCCATACAGAAGGATACAAAAGGATAAAGGTTTTTTGTAAGGTAAAATATCTAAATTCTTCATGGACCTTGACTAAGGAGAGGGTAGCCCATTCTGAAAAGAAACAAGGAAAGCAAAGACCTTTGAAAGGCATCTATTCTCAAGATTGTTTTAACACCTGGAAAAAACAAAAATAAAAAGGGGTTTCCAAAATTCTTTAACTCTCGAATTTTATCATTCTAAACACATCTAATATATTGATTGCATATTGTTAGAGCATATTGTTAGATACATAGTATCGGATAAAAAATGTGAACATAAAGTTGGAATAAACTCGTTATATATCTGATTTAATCAGATACAATACACCAGATGAAAAAAGGTCATACAGATAGAGAAGGTAACTTATTCCAATTCAGATTCAATCAATACATAACATCAAAAGACATAGCCATTCATAATAGAGAGGGGAAAATTAACATATATGAATCCAATCCGTGGGAAGACAAAGGGAACAACCACATTCCTCCCAACCGTAGAATAGGGCAGCCATATCTACTTGCTCAATTCACCCCCTAGCCTGACCATGAATCCATGCGAGCGAACTTGGAAACTCCTCCTTAGCAATGTCCTTCAATCCCAACAGTTATCCTCTTGCCTCACACTTACTCAATAGTGCTCATAACAGCAAGGAAATTTGGTTTCAACAAAACTCCTCTTACCTCACACTCAATCTGTAGTGCTCATAACAGCAAGAGAGTTCATAAATCCTTTCCCCGCATACTTGGCAACGTTCTGCCTCCTCACATATGCTATTTATCAATTTCTTTGCTCGTGTCTTTTCCCTCCTTTGGGGATTTTCACAGATCTCTTAATCCCTGATTTTCAGGGGCTACCAGTGGCCAAATCTCTGATTTCCCACTTCTCATAATCAGCCTAGAGGTAGTTCCAACAAGTTCCCCACTCATGGAGTCATGGTCAGTTGATTTTAACATGGTTGTTCCAATTGTCCTCCTGCAATTAATATAAATATTTTGTTGTGATACAAGTGTCATAGTCAAATAGTTAGTTGAGTTCAAACAAATCTCTTCCCAACAGTCACAATAATTAAATACAATTATTAAATTCGAAAATCAGAATTGCCATAAATGGAAAAAAATTCTAGATTCGATTTTTCCAGAAATGGAAATAAATTTCTAGAACACAAAAATAAAAAAATATTTACTTTTAGGGGATTTCACATGTTGCTTTCCACATGTCACTATGTTACATGTTTTTCAAATACCTTTCGTGCCAGTTAGTATATGACACGTGTCACCCTTCAGATAGGGCAACGTGTATGTTCCTTATTTTCTGCCACGTAGCACCCCTTGGTGCTTAGTTACTAACGAAGACTCTAGGATTTCTCCAATTTGGTATTTGAAAGGAATGAAGTGTGATGAAGGTGAATCTTGTGAATCTCCGAAGATGGTACATGGAGGAAGGATAAGATCTCTGATAATTAGGCACTTCGGGAGATCTATAAAGAGGTTCTTTGGAAATCTCGAATCTCGGAGATGTGGACAAAATTCTTTCCGTTGATCGAGAGAGGATATCTGGCATCAGATCCTACAATCTGGAGACTTGGCACTCTAGAAGGATTGGTATTTTGGACAATCTAGAACTCTCGAAGCCCAAATTCTCAGAGTTGATAGTGGTCATTGGTTAATGAGAAGGAGTGGTCCATTTATTTGTTGGTGGTGAGTTCATCGATCAAGAATTTTGGAGGATCTGTGGAGAAACATTTATAACTCTTGAATTCTATAGTCTTGGAGATCTTGTTGACTGTATATATAAAAAGAGAATGAGGATTTTCGATCATTGTGTCCTCTGAGTATTTGGAAATTCGGCGTTTGTGAGATTACATGTGTGTAGGAGCAAAGTCTACCAAAGCCTGAAATTATGAAGTCACTGAATGCAAAAGTGACTTGAATGCACAAAATATATGGACATTGACATACGTCAATAGTTAATTGGGCCACATGTGACCTCTATATTACTTCCACGTAGCACCCTAGGTGCACCATACTAAGTGAATCCCAAATTTTTGGGGGTTCAATATTTGGGGAAATTGGAGTATGAAGTTGTTATAACTTCTCAAGTGTGAAGCTCCAGAGCTCCAGTCTGGGAGTTCGCCACTTCGACGTTCAGAGGAAATGAGTTGAGGTGAAAGGAAAACCTATGAAGCTCTAAGTTCTGGAGCCCCAAATTCTTGAATCTCTGGTTAAGCGCATATCAATTAGGGCCTATTTATAGCTCGAGGTCACATCGATTTTGGGATGAAAAGAAAAGGGACTAATGCTCGAAAATTATTTGAAAGAAATAAAAGGGGTTAGGAAGGAATCTTGTGGGTTTCGTCTGGATCAGTCCGACATCAGAAGAGGTACTGAAGACCTGTGAACCTTAAGATAGGATCCAACAAGGGTCCAAGAGCCAATTTGGCTCTTATAAAGGAGAATAGTTGTACAAATATTACATCATAGAAAGGACAGTTTTCAATTGTTTATAAAAAATTTCTCAAGACTCAAAATTGAGCAAGGAAGTAGTAAATTGGAAAGGTCTTGGAAAGAGGATTCCAAGATTTAACGATTACATTTAAAATAGAAAAAGTATTATATATGTCCATAGATCGAATTAAGAAGGAAAAAGACAATTCTTAATGTTACATTTGAGATATTTAAGAGGTTATTGGATCAAATGTTGGGTTCAATGAGAATCTTGGAAAACCCTAATGAAATTATTGTTTGGGGAAGACATTCCAAGTGACAATTTTGGCACATCAAATATGAATGATAGGTGGGGAAATCCATTTGCAATAAATGATAATGCATGAACCATAGGTTCATATGGAGATACATAGTATGGGAATAAGGAAGGTTTTATGGAACTGTTGGCACAAGGGAAGACTTGAGGTTCAACGCTTCAAGAGAACACCAACAAAAACCTAACTAACGGACCTTTCGGCAACACCTGTGAAGAAGATGAAGTCTCACCCGAGGTAGAGGAAGGGGTGGTTGCAGAACTCAAGTGTCTCAACCTAGCTGGGACACAGACCTATGATTACAATACTCTAACAAACCACTTAGCATTTACCATTCATTAGTATTTAACCAATATTTACTTCGTAGATAAAACCCTAATTATAGATCAACACAGTATTCAATTAGATCTAACACATATAAGAACTTAGCATACGGAAATAGATCATATCTAACATTCATTCACATCACTAAGCACTAAGCTATCATATCGGATTCATCTAAACACACATTACTACACTAAGCACAAATCATATGAAGCACATAACAACCATAACACACAAAACAACCGTAACATAGGATATATGTGGTTCACCCCAGCATGGGGCTACGTCCACCAACTCTTCTTATTCTATTATCTTATGTCAATATTCTTATAGGCACAGAGCATCAAAACCCTACTCCATGGAGGACAGGAGATCTACACGCACCTTGCTATATCCTTCTTCCTAGGGCTAAGTTACAACACAAATCCTTCTACAATCTGTGCACAGAGCACTACAGACAATCTACACTTATCTTGGCAAATCACAATATACACTAAGCACATAGCCCCTTACAATACTTTCACTTATCACTTTGGCTTACAACAACCTTCTATCTCCCCCTTACTTACTTCACCTAGTTATCTATTTATACATTACAAAAGGGTCTCAACATGGGTAAACCCATGGGCCAACATCCCCACACCTGTTACATAATCCGACAACCAAAATGTTCCCTAAAAAGGGGTCACCATCCCACGATCTCTGCTTCGACTTGTGCTCTGCCTTCAACTAGCCTGTTGAAGTCCCAAAATAGGTTAAACTTGACCAAGGATCTCCAAAACTTGGTCAAGGGCCAATAAGCCCCCAACACTCACCTGTGACTCATCCTGAGTCACTCTGATATGGGTAGCTCTACCTCAAAATCCTTGAGCTTGTATCAATATGAGTCAACCTGCTGCTTCATCAAGGCCTCCTGCTCAGTGATATCCTGAAGAACGTCCTCATTCACAAGTTCCTCTAAGCATTGTTCTACCGAAGTGACTACCTATTCCAGCTTTGTTCCTCTACCTTCAATTTCCTCAAAAAGTAGGCAAGCTGCATCATGGACTAGCTGGAGCTTCTAAGTTACATCCATTAATTTTCGTTGTATGGCATGGACCGGTTTTTGAGTTGTGCATTGTTCTTGGGATCATTTCATCCTCTCAACTACTGAAAGAAATTTCAACTATTCTTATACAGTTGTTGCTTGTTTCTTTTCCTCCTAGAGATGTGACTCTGGTGTCTTTAGTTCAGGGTCCTCTATGAGTCTCTCATAAGTTTGTGCATTGTGATCACTTTATTTGTTTACATTCCATGGCTAAGGCCTTGATTCTCACAATAACACTCCATGAAGTTGCTTCTCTCTGGTCTCCCACATCCTGCGGAGTGTTTGGAACTGTTTGTAGCTCCATTTCTTCTACTCTTTATTGAAGTTGTTGAATGGCTTCAGAAATCTTTGCCACTTGATATTCCACTAGGTCTTCTTCCATCTGTTCCCAGCCTGTCATAGATCAAAGTGCTATGTCGACTATTTCTTTGACTCCAACATGCTCCACGAGAAATCATTCTTTCTCCTATTGGATTTGTGCTTTATCCTCTTTGCACTTACTTTGGAGGTCTTCCTTCTCCTATTGCGCAACACGGTGTTACTCTATCACTTCCTCTTGTGCTTGATTTAGGGACACTGTGGCCTGTTCTCTTTCCTTCTGCATGCAACGAAGGTGATATTCGATCACATAAGCTATTCTACAGAGTTGGTCAAGCTCATCTCTCATCTCTGTTTCATCTGATGGTGGGGGCACAGTGGACACTATGCGGCTGGAGTGAAGGGATTGTTGTACACCTCTTAGTTGTGCTTAAATTCTATCATACATGGTTTCTTGCTTGGCTTCATTGCGTTGTAAGAGATTTTATGAGGTATTTGACATAGTAGCAATGATTAGGTCGATGTCATCCATCATGAGTATAGTCTCCATCTGCGGTTTACTAGATTTGGATTTCTTCCATGATGTAGGTTTCGAGGGGGAAACCTTTCTTTTCTTAGATGGCTCTGCATCATTAGGGGGATTTTATGGAGGTGTTACTTCACCTTGCTTATGTTTATATTCATCCCTGTTGTTTTCTTCTTTATCTAGTCCATCATCACCTCCTCCTCCTGATGATTTGGAGCAGTTTCATCTTATACATTATTCAGTTGTTGTGCCTCTTATTTCTTCTTCGTTTTTCTACTTCCAGGTGCATCGTACTCTTTGGAAGTAACCATCAGACTTCCGATTAGGTCGGGGTCGGATAGTTCAGCCTGGTCTACTAGGATCAAGAACTTTGCAGGCCATTCCTTAATGATTTCTTCCAGGTCCTCTTATGTAAGCTTATAATATTATTGAAGCTCTTATTTATGCTCATCTACACGTGCAATGATACATATAAAATGTCTATATGTGTGGATCTTTTCCATTGGCTTGAACCTATGAAGGGTGTTTGGCATCATATGAGGGAAGGACTCGATATCCCTCTTTAGATGTAGGTAGTATCCATGGAAAACCGTGTTTGACTGCCATTGTTTTCCCATATCTCTCATATAACATAGCGTGGTGAACTCCGTGGCTAGCGGTTCAAATGGTTCAATGTCAGGGAAGGTTTCTCGTTCCGACATCTCCCAAGCAATAAATGTGATGAGGATCAACAACCAACTAAATGGAACTCATAGCCCTAATCTTGAGATTCATGACAATCCAATTCTAACTGGTTGACTAAGTAACTAGACGAGTTCATTTGGATTCCTTCCACGCATTTTCCAATGAGATCAATGACAAACCCTATGACCTACATGGGTCTGTTCTTCCTTACTAGCTTACTAGCAATCAACTAGTAAGCAAGGCAAATTGCACCATTCTGAATGGAGGATACTTTATAGCCTTGTGTCCCCTTTTCCACGTCGTTGTAGGTATCTTTAATCCTCTTTTCCAGGGAGTGATATGAATCCTTCCCTGGGTAATATTTTTGTGGGTCTTGTCCCTGCATGCTTAATACGGTGATCCTATGGATTAACATCGGATCGATGGTGATGCGTCTGTCTAGCCATAAGTAAATGCCATGGAAGCATGATAAAAAGATTTTAATGCTCGTGTTAACCTCCTAGTGACTTCCAAAATGTGGTATCTTCATTACATTTAGAATAGTTGACTACGTGATGTTCATGGTCCATGGTTGGGGAATAATCTTCAATTTCTTTCCCTTCGTCTTGGTCAAGTATTTGTGAGGTGCGAGCATGACATAAATCTTGTGGTCTCCTAGATTGTAGTCATTAATATTCCTGGTTAGGATCTATTCCAGTTGTGGTTTAACTATGCATATCCCTTTTGCGAAGTATGCCATAATCAGGGTGCATTCGAAGTCCCTCTAGACACTATCACGACTCACCACACTTGATCCAGATTATTTTCGACATGAAATGAGATCGAAGATATAATAAAGAAATGCATAGAGATATCGTAGATATTCAATAATATAATAGAGATGTATCAGAGATGCAACCATAAACACAGATATACAGTAATACATGATTTCTATTAATGAAATAAATGTACAGAGACTGTAAAAATACAGAGTGAAAGACTTGCTGGAATGGTGGCAACTAATCTTTGAGACGAGATGTGACAGCTACTCGCCTTCACAAAAAGATGATTACAATGAGGCTCTAGAGGCCTTTTTACAATAAATAGGAATTCCAAAAGTCCTAGACATCCAAAAACCTAACCCTAAGAGATGAAGCACCAAAAGTCATGTGGGACCCGTTTGGGTAAGTTAGTACATCAACTTCCCGGGGTCGTAACTTTTGCACACGATCTCCGTTTTAGGTGTGCGATAGCTCGTTGGAAAGGTATAATCAAGGAGGTTAATTTTAGGGGATCAATCATGCCTTTAGTTATAATTGAGAACCTAGATCTTGAGAAAACTTCATTTGGACCCTCAAAATGGCCCCGGAAGTTAAAACCTACTAAAAATAGTAAATTGACAAAATTGTCAGAAAGTTGTTTTGAGCCAGTTGGATAAAGTTGGGTGGCCATCGATATCCACCTAGATCAATACTCCCTCCTTAGTAAGCAATGGTATCCATTGTGTTGATTTCTCCGGGGAGAGGGAAAAGCATTTGTTGGATCTGCATCTTGGTGAGTTGGTTGTATTGTTAGAGACGTCACGCTGCTTAGTTTGTGGAAGTTTGTCATGAACCTGTTGAAGTTGAGGTTGTTCAACAAGTCGAGATACATGAGAGGACGTTGTGTAGAAGGAATCTTTTCTCTTTTCTATATCCTTTTCGACCTTCTTCTATTGGATAGAATGTGCTTGGGGCGAGGCCATAGTGGTTGCAGTGTCCTTATGTTCCCCTTTTGAACAACTTGTGAAGAAGCTGAATTTTGCAGTATGAGATACTACCTTGCGACACTTTTTAGGTTGAACAATAGTCAGAACTACCTCTGGTATTCTATAGAGATGACCCCCCAAAGTAACAATGACACTACGAGCTCGAGAATCATAAACAACATGGCGTCTCCACATATATGGTTCGCCCAAGAGAACATCACAGACATCGAGTGGGGCAACATCAAATAATACCTCATCCTTGAAGAGTTGGATGCCGTATGATAATCGACACTGTTGGTTGACATGAAGATCTCATCCTTGGTGAAGACACCCAATGTTGTATGGCTCTGGGTGTGGTGTTGTCGACAATCCCATCTGTTTGATGACCTCTGCTGAGATGAGGTTCTTCTGGCTTTCGCTATCAACAATAAAATGCAGCAGGGTCCCCTTCACCCACATCTGTGAATGAAAAAGGAACTCCCCTTCTTTAGGATCTGTTGGTTCTTCGGGTTGAATTACTGTGGTTGTGACAATAGTAGTGGGGTCTGCATTGATGATCTGTCTTTTACCATTATTTTTAGAATCAGATTATGAATCAAGTTTTGGCTCCTTTTCTTTGATCTCGACCACCAATGAATGTTTTGAGTGACATTCATTGGTGTTGTGCCAACGGATTTTGTGGAACTCACACCATTTTCTGGTGTCCTTTGTCTTCCCGTGACCCTTCGTTCCCTATGTATTGGACTGGTTTTTGGGAGACTGTTTGTTCGGGCCATTTTGTCATACTTTGGTTGTTACGGATTTGCAGACCTAAATTCCCGTTTGTCCTGGTGCTTAAATTTCTGCTCAATTTTAACAGCATATTGATAAAAATCACTGAGTGATGAGATGTCCAAAAAATCCATTCCAGTTTGGATGTGCCTGTGTAGATCCCCATGGTATTTCAGAACCAAATGTCGCTTGGAGTCTTTGATACACAGCTTTGTGCACAAGGTATGGAAGGTATTGGTGAACTCCAAAATTGCTTGGCCCCTCTCTTGCTGCAGTGTGGTCCATCTCATGTACTGGTCCTCATAGTTTCCAACAGGGTAATATTGTTCTTTTACCACATCCACGAAAAAATCCCAGGTGGGATCGACCCCATATATTCCAGACTCCTCTGTGGCACTTTGCTCTCAGTAAGTTTCCCACCAATGTTTGACATGAGGGAGAGCTTTGAGGAGTGCAAAGGTGATCTTTTCTTTGTCAGAAAAATTGTGAACAGAGAAATAACCTTTTAGCAGAGTTAACCATTTTTCTAGGGCTTCTACATCTATCTGTCCTTCAAATACAGGAATATCAAAATTAACTTGTACCTTGAAAGGAGAGGTGCCTCCAAAGTGGTCGCTTGATGAAGATGCACCTGATGCTATCGGCAAGTGTTGAAGGATGTGGGAAAAAATCTCCATCATTTCGTCCCTCTGTCATGTGAAAGATTTCTCAAGCAACATATTGATAGGATCGTCTGCTCCATCATTTTTCATTTCTTCCACCATTGAGGGTTTCTTGGGTGTGTGAGAGCAATTGTCTTCAAGAGAGACAAAATTGAGACCCAAATTTATATACTCGGACTTCATCGGGGACATGCACTGAAAAAATGATGAAGAGCAGCCTACTCTGATACCACTGATCCAGATTATTTTTGGCATGAAATGAGATGGGATATATAATAAATAAATGCACAGATATATCGCAAATATTCAATAATGTAATAGAAATGTATTAGAGATGCAACCATAAACACAGATATACAGTAATACACGATTTCTATTAATGAAATAAATGTACAGAGATTGTAAAAATACAAAGTGAAAGACTCTTTGGAATGGTGGCATATTATCTCTGAGAAGAGATGTGACAGCTAATCGCCTTCATAAAAATATGATTACAATGAGGCTCTAGAGGCCTTTTTACAATAAATAGGAATGCCAAAATTCCTAGACATCCAAAAACCTAACCATAGTAAATGATAGCTCGTTGGAAAGGTATCATCGAGGAGATTCATTTTGGGGGATCAATCATACCTTTGGATATCATTGAGTATATTTATCTCCAAAAACCTTCATTTGGACCCTCAAAATGGCCCTAGAAGTTAAAACCTTCTAAAAATAGTAAATTGCCAAAATTGTGAGAAAGTTGTTTTGAGCCAGTTGGAAAAAGTAGGTGGCCACCAATGTCCACCTGGATCAATCCTCCCTCCTTAGGAAGCATTGGTATCCATTGTGTTGAATTCTCGGGGGAGAGGGAAAATCATTTGTTGGATCTGCATCTTGGTGAGCTAGTTGTATTGTTGGAGACGTCGCGCTGCTTAGTTTGTGGAAGTTTGTCATGAACCTGTTGAAGCTAAGGTTGTTCAACAAGTCAAGATACACGAGAGGATGTTGTGTAGAAGGAATATTTTCACTTTGTTGCAGCCTTGTCGACCTCTTTTAGTTGGATAGAAGGTGCTTGGGGCGAGGCCGTAGTGGTTGCAGTGTCCTTATGTTCTCCTTTTGAACAACTTGTGAAGAAGCTAAATTTTGCAGTATGAGATACTACCTTGCGACACTTTTTAGGTTGAACAGTAGTCGAAACTACCTCTGGTATTTTGTAGAGATGACCCCACAAAGTAACAATGACACTACATGTTCGAGACTCATAAATAGCATGGCATCTCCACATATATGGTTGGCCCAAGAGCACATCACAGACATCGAGTGGGGAAACATCACATAATACCTCATCCTTGAAGGGTTGGATGTTGTATGATAATTGACACTATTGGCTGACATGAAGATCTCATCCTTGGCGAAGCCACCCAATGTTGTATGGTTGCGGGTGTGGTGTTTTCGACAATACTAACTGTTTGACGACCTCTGTTGAGATGAGGTTATTCTGGCTTTTGCTATAAACAATAAAATGCAACAGGGTCCCCTTCACCCACATCTGTGAATGAAAAAGGAACTCCCCTTCTTCGGGATCTGTTGGTTCTTCTGGTTGAATTGTTGTGGTCGCAACAATAGCAGTGGGGTCTACATTGATGATCTATCTTTTACCATTATTTTAAGAATCAGATTATGAATCAAGGTTTGGCTCCTTGTCTTTGATCTCAACTACCAATGACTGTTTTGAGCGACATTCATCAGTGTTGTGCCAAGGGATTTTGTGGAACTCGCACCATTTTCTATTGTCCTTCTTTGTCTTCTCGTGATCCTTCTTTTCCTGTGTCTTGGACTGGTTTTCGAGAGAATGTTTCTTCAGGCTGTCTTTGTCATACTTTGGTTGTTGCAGATTTGCATACCCGAATTCCTTTTTTTTCTAGTGCTTAAATTTCTGCTCAATTTTAACAGCATATCGATAAGCAACACCTAGTGATGAGATGTCCAGAAAATCTATTTCAGTTTGGATGTATATGTGTAGAGCCCCATGATATTTCAGAACCAAATGTCACCCAGAGTCTTTGATACCCAGCTTGGTGCGCAAGGTATGGAAGGTATTGGTGAACTCTAAAACTTCTTTGCCCCTCTCTTGCCACAGTGTGGTCCATCTCATGTACTGGTCCTCATAGTTGTCGATAGGGTAATACTGTTCTTTTACCGCATCCACGAAAAAATCCCAAGTGGGATTAGCCCCATATATTCCAGACTCCTCTGTGGAACTTTTCTCCTAGTAAATTTCCCACCCATTTTTGACATGAGGGAGAGCTTTGGGGAGTGCAAAGGTGATCTTTTATTTGTAAGAAAATTTGTGAACAGAGAAATAACCTTCTAGCAGAGTTAACCATTTTTCTAGGGCTTCTGAATCTATTTGTCCTTCAAATACAGGAATATCAAAATTAACTTGTACCTTGAAAGGCAAGGTGCCTCCAAAGATGGGCTTGATGCTATCGGCAGGCGTTGAAGGATGTGGTCAAAATTCTGCATCATTTCGTCCCTTTGTCGCATGAGAGCTTGCCCAAGCAACAGATTGATAGGAGCGTCTGCTCCGTCATTTTTATTTTCTTCCACCATTGAGGGTTTCCTGGGTGTACGAGAGCGATTGTATTCAAGAGAGAAAAGATCAAGACCCAAATTTCTATACTCGGACCTCATTGGGTACATGCACTGAAAAATCAATCAAGAGCAGCCTGCTCTGATACCACTGATCCGGATTATTTTCGGCACGAAATGAGATTGGAGATATAATAAAGAAATGCACAGAGATATCGCAAATATTCAATAATATAATAGAAATGTATCATATATGCAACCATAAACATAGATATACAGTAATACATGATTTCTATTAATGAAATAAATGTACAGAGACTGTAAAAATACAGAGTGAAAGACTCACTGGAATGGTGGCAGCTTATCTCTGAGAAGAGATGTGATAGCTACTCACCTTCGCAAAAATATGATTACAATGAGGCTATATATGCCTTTTTACAATAAATAGGAATGCCAAAAGTCCTAGACATCCAAAAAACCTAACCCTAGGAGATGAAGCGCCAAAAGTCATGTGGGCCCCATTTGGGTAAGTTAGTACATCAACTTCCCGAGGTCGTAACTTTTGCATACGATCTTCGTTTTAGGTGTGCGATAGCTCGTTGGAAATGTATCATTGAGGAGATTCATTTTAGGGGATCAATAATTCCTTTGACTATCATTGAGAATCTTTATCTCCAAAAACCTTCATTTCGACCCTCAAAATTGCCCCGAAAATTAAAACCTGCTAAAAATAGTAAATTGCCAAAATTGTTAGAAAGTTGTTTTGAGCCAGTTGGAAAAGGTGGGTGGCCACCAATATCCACCTGGATCAATCCTACCTCCTTAGGAAGCAATGGTATCCATTGTGTTGATTTCTCGGGGGAGAGGGAAAAGCATTTGTTGGATCTGCATCTTGGTGAGCTGGTTGTATTGCTGGAGATGTCGCGCTACTTAGTTTGTGGAAATTTGTCATGAACCTGTTGAAGTTGAGGTTGTTAAACAAGTCGAGATACATGAGAGTATGTTGTGCAGAAAGAATATTTTCACTTTGTTGGAGCCTTGTCGACCTATTTCTATTGGATAGAAGGTGCTTGGGGTGAGGCCGTAGTGGTTGCAGTGTCCTTATGTTCCCCTTTTGAATAGCTTGTGAAGAAGCTAAATTTTGCAGTATGAGATACTACCTTGCGACACTTTTTAGGTTGAAAAGTAGTCGGAACTACCTCTGGTATTCTGTATAGATGACCCCCCAAAGTAACAATGACACTATGGGGTCGAGACTCATAAACAGCATGGCGTCTCCACATATATGGTTGGCCCAAGAGCACATCACATAATACCTCATCCTTGAAGGGTTGGATGCCGTATGAAAATCGACATTGTTGGATGACATGAAGATCTTGTCCTTGGTGAAGACACCCTATGTTGTATGGTTGTGGGTGTGGTGTTGTCGACAATCCAAACTATTTGACGACCTCTATTGAGATAAAGTTCTTCTGGCTTTTTCTATCAACAATAAAATGCAGTGGGGTCCCCTTCACCCACATCTGTGAATGAAAAAGGCACTCCCCTTCTTCAGGATCTGTTGGTTCTTCTGGTTGAATTGTTGCAGTCGCAACAATAGCAGTGGGGTCTGCATCGATGATCTGTCTTTTACCATTATTTTCATAATCATATCTTGAATCAAGGTTTGGCTCCTTGTCTTTGATCTTGACCACCAATGACTATTTTGAGCGACATTCGTCGACGCTGTGCCAAGGAATTTTTTTGAACTCACACCATTTTTCGGTGTCCTTCTTTGTCTTCCCGTGACCCTTATTTTCTTGTGTCTTGGACTGGTTTTCAGCAGACTATTTGTTCAGGCCATCTTTGTCATACTTTAGTTGTTGTGGATTTGTAGACCCAAATTCCTGTTTGTTCTGGTGCTTAAATTTCTTCTCAATTTTAACAGCATATCGATAAGCAACACCGAGTGATGAGATCTCCAGAAAATCCATTTCAGTTTGGATGTATCTGTGTAGAGCCCCACAATATTTTAGAACCAAATGTCACTCTGAGTCTTTGATACCCATATTGGTGCACAAGGTATGGAAGGTATTAGTGAACTTTGAAACCTCTTGGCCCCTCTCTTGCCGCAGTGTGGTCCATATCATGTACCGGTCCTCATAGTTGTCGATAGGGTAATACTGTTCTTTTACCGCATCCACGAAAAAATCCCAGGTGATATTGGCCCCATATATTCTAGACTCCTCTTTGGAACATTGTTCCCAGTAAGTTTCCCACCCATGTTTGACATGAGGGAGAGCTTTGAGGAGTGCAAAGGTGATCTTTTCTTTGTCAAAAAAATTGTGAACAGAGAAATAACCTTCTAGCAGAGTTAACCATTTTTCTAGGGCTTCTGCATCTATCTATCCTTCAGATACAGGAATATAAAAATTAACTTGTACCTTGAAAGGTGAGGTGCCTCCAAAGTGGTCACTTGATGAAGATGTGCCTGATGCTATCGACAGGCGTTGAAGGATGTGGGAAAAATTCTCCATCATTTCGTCCCTCTATCGCGTGAGAGCTTGCTCAAGCAACAGATTGATAGGATCGTCTGCTCCGTCGTTTTTATTTTCTTCCACCATTGAGGGTTTCTTGGGTGTGCGAGAGATATTTTCTTCAAAAGAGACAAGCTAGAGACCCAAATTTCTATACTCGGACCTCGTCGGGGACATGCACTGAAAAAACGATCAATTGCAGCCTGCTCTGATACCACTGATCCAGATTATTTTTGGCATGAAATGAGATCGGAGATATAATAAAGAAATGCACAAAGATATTGTATATATTCAATAATATAATAGAAATGTATCAGAGATGCAACCATAAACACAAATATACAGTAATACACGATTTCTATTAATGAAATAAATGTACAGAGACTGTAAAAATACAGAGTGAAAGACTCGCTTGAATGGTGGTAGCTTATCTCTGAGAAGAGATGTGACAACTACTCACCTTCGCAAAAAGATGATTACAATGAGGCTCTAGAGGAATTTTTACAATAAACAGGAATGCCAAAATTCCTAGACATCCAAAAACATAACCCTAGGAGATGAAGCGCCAAAAGTCACGTGGGCCTTGTTTGGGTAAGTTAGTACATCAACTTCCCAGGGTTATAACTTTTGCATACAATCTCCCTTTTAGGCGTGCGATAGATCGTTGGAAAGGTATCATAGAGGAGATTCATTTCAGGGGATCAATCATGCCTTTGGATATAAATGAGAACCTTTATCTCCAAAAACCTTCATTTGGAACCTCAAAATGACCACGAAAGTTAAAACCTGCTAAAAATAGTAAATTGCCAAAATTGTCAAAAAGTTGTTTTGAGCCAATTGGAAAAGGTGGGTGGCCACCGATATCCACCTGGATCAATCCCCCCTCCTTAGGAATCAATGATATCCATTGTTTTTAGTTCCCGGGGGAGAGGGAAAAGAATTTTTTGGATCTGCATCTTGGTGAGTTGGTTGTATTGCTGGAGACGTCACGCTGCTTAGTTTGTGGAAGTTTTTCATGAACCTGTTGAAGCTGAGGCTATTCAACAAGTTGATATACATGAGAGGACGTTGTGCAGAAGGAATATTTTCACTTTACTGCAACCTTGTTGACCTACTTCTGTTGGATACAAAGTGCTTGGGGTGAGGCCGTAGTGGTTGCAGTGTCCTTATGTTCCCCTTTTGAAAAGATTGTGAAGAAGCTGAATTTTGCAGTATGAGATACTAACTTGCGACACTTTTTAGGCTGAACAGTGCTCAAAACTACCTCTAGTATTATGTAGAGATGACCCCCCAAGTAACAATGACACTACAGGGTCAAGACTCATAAACAACATGGTGTCTACACATGTATGGTTGGCCCAAGAGCACATCACAGACATCGAGTGGCGCAACATCACATAATACCTCATCCTTGAAGGGTTGGATGTCGTATGATAATAGACATTGTTGGTTGACATGAAGATCTCGTCCTTGGCGAAGCCACCCAATATTGTATGGTTGCGGGTGTGGTGTTGTCGACAATCCCAACTGTTTGACAACCTCTGCTGAGATGAGGTTCTTATGGCTTTCACTATCAACAATAAAATGCAGTGAGGTCCCCTTCACCCACATCTGTGAATGAAAAAGGTGCTCCCCTTCTTCAGGATCTGTTGGTTCTTCTGGTTGAATTGTTCCGGTCCCAACAATAGCAGTGGGGTATGCGTCGATGATCTATCTTTTACCATTATTTTCATAATTAGATTCTGAATCAAGGTTCATCTCCTTGTCTTTGATCTCGAACACCAATGATTGTTTTGAGTGACATTAATCGGTGTTGTGCCAAGGGATTTTATGGAACTCACACCATTTTCTAGTTTCCTTCTTTTTCTTCCCATGACCCTTCTTTTCCTGTGTCTTGGACTGGTTTTCGGGAGACTATTTGTTTGGGCCATCTTTGTCATACTTTGGTTGATGCAAATTTGCAGACCCGAATTCCCGTTTGTTCTGGTGCTTATATTTCTGCTCAATTTTAGGAACATATTGATAAGCAGCACCGAGTGATGAGATGTCTAGAAAATCCATTTTAGTTTGGATGTATCTGTGTAGAGCCCCACGGTTTTTCAGAACCAAATGTCGCTCGGAGTCTTTGATACCCATCTTGGTGCGCAAGGTATGGAAGGTATTGGTGAACTCCGAAACTGCTTGGCCACTCTCTTCCATAGTGTGGTCCATCTCATGTACTGGTCCTCATAGTTACCGATAGGGTAATACTATTATTTTACCGCATCCATGAAAAAATCCCAGGTGGGATCGGCCCCATATATTCTAGACTCCTCTGTGGAACTTTGCTCCCAGTAAGTTTCCCACCCATGTTTGACATGAGGGAGAGATTTGAGGAGTGCAAAGGTGATCTTTCCTTTGTCCTTCAAATACAAGAATATCAAAATTAACCTGTACCTTGAAAGGTGAGGTGCCTCCAAAGTGGCATCTTGATGAATATTCGCCTGATTCTATCGGTAGGCATTGAAATATGTGGGAAAAATTATCCATCATTTCGTCCCTTTGTCGCGTGAGAGCTTGCTCAAGCAACAGACTAATAGGATCGTCTGCTCCATCGTTTTTATTTTCTTCCGCCATTGAGGGTTTCTTGGGTGTGCGAGAGAAATTTTCTTCAAGAGAAACAAGCTCGAGACCCAAATTTCTATACTTGGACCTCATCGGGGACATGCACTGAAAAAATGATCAAGAGCATCTTGCTCTGATACCACTGATCCAGATTATTTTTGGCATGAAATGAGATCAGAGATATAATAAAGAAATGCACATAGATATCGCATATATTCAATAATATAAGTGAAATGTATCAGAGATGCAACCATAAACATAGATATACAGTAATAC
This sequence comes from Picea glauca, assembly GCA_000966675.3. Taxonomy (NCBI): domain Eukaryota; kingdom Viridiplantae; phylum Streptophyta; class Pinopsida; order Pinales; family Pinaceae; genus Picea; species Picea glauca. The sequence continues at coordinate 317,850 of JZKD02S2247914.1, forward strand.
ACGATTTCTATTAATGAAATAAATGTACAGAGACTGTAAAAATACAGAGTGAAAGACTCGCTGGAATGGTGGCAGCTTATCTTTGAGAAGAGATGTGACAGCTACTTGCCTTCGCAAAAAGATGATTACAATGAGGCTCTAGAGGCCCTTTTACAATAAACAGGAATGAAAAAAGTCCTAGACATCCAAAAACCTAACCCTAGGAGATGAAGTGCCAAAACTCATGTGGGCTCTGTTTGGGTAAGTTAGTACATCAACTTCCTTGGGTCGTAACTTTTGCATACGATCTTCATTTTAGGTGTGTGATAGCTCGTTGGAAAGGTATCATTGAGGAGATTCATTCTGGGGGATAAATCATGCCTTCAACTATCATTAAGAACATCTATCTGGAAAAACCTTCATTTGGACCCTCAAAATGGCCCCGAAAGTTGAAACCTGCTAAAAATAGTAAATTTCCAAAATTATCAGAAAGTTGTTTTGAGCCAGTTGGAAAAGGTGGGTGGCCACTGATATCCACCTGGATCAATCCTTCCTCCTTAGGAAGCAATGGTATCCATTATGTTGAGTTCTCGGGGGAGAGGGAAAAACATTTGTTGGATCTACATCTTGGTGAGCTGGTTGTATTGTTGGAGATGTCGCGCTGCTTAGTTTGTGGAAGTTTTTCATGAACCTATTGAAGATGAGGTTGTTCAACAAGTCGAGATACATGAGAGGAAGTTGTGAAGAAGGAATATTTTTTCTATGTTGCATCCTTGTCGACCTGCTTCTATTGGATAGAAGGTGCTTGGGGCGAGGCCGTAGTGGTTGCAGTCTCCTTATTTTCCCCTTTTGAACAGCTTGTGAAGAAGCCGAATTTTTCAGTATGAGATACTACCTTGTGACACTTTTTAGGTTGAACAATAGTCAGAACTACCTCTGGTATTCTGTAGAGATGACCCTTCAAAGTAACAGTGACACTACGAGGTCGAGACATATAAACAACATGGAATCTCCACATATATGGTTGGCCCAAGAGCACATCAAAGACATCGAGTGGGGAAACATCACATAATTCCTTATCCTTGAAGGGTTGGATGTCGTATGATAATCGACATTGTTGGCTGACATCAATATCTCTTCCTTAGCGAAGCCACCCAATGTTGTATGGCTGCGGGTGTGGTGTTGTTGACAATCCCAACTATTTCACGACCTCTGCTGAGATGAGGTTCTTCTAGATTTCGTTATCAACAATAAAATGCAGCGAGGTCACCTTCACCCACATCTGTGAATGAAAAAGGCACTCCCCTTCTTCAGGATCTATTGGTTCTTCTGGTTGAATTGCTGCAGTTGTGACAATAGCAGTGGGGTTTGTGTCGATGATCTGTCTTTTACCACTATTTTCAAAATCAGATTCTGAATCAAGGTTTGGCTCCTTGTCTTTGATCTCGACCACCAATAACTATTTTGAGTGACATTCATCAGTGTTGTGCCAAGGGATTTTGTGGAACTCACACCATTTTTCGGTGTTTTTCTTTGTCTTCCCATGACACTTCTTTTCCTGTGTCTTGGACTAGTTTTTGGGAGACTGTTTGTTCAAGTCATCTTTGTCATACTTTGGTTGTTGCGGATTTTTAGACCCAAATTCCCATTTGTTCTCGTGCTTAAATTTCTGCTCAATTTTAACAGCATATCGATAAGAAGCACCGAGTGATGAGATGTCCATAAAATCCATTTCAATTTGGATGTATCTGTGTAGAGCCCCACGGTATTTCGGAACCAAATGTCGTTGGAGTCTTTGATACCCAGCTTGGTGTGCATGGTATGGAAGGTATTGGTGAACTCTGAAACTTCTTGGCCCCTCTCTTGCTATAGTGTGGTCCATCTCATGTACTGGTCCTCATAGTTGCCAACAGGGTAATACTTTTCTTTTACCGCATCCACGGAAAAATCCTAGGTGGGATCGTCCCCATATATTCCAGACTCCTCTGTGGAACATTGCTCATAGTAAATTTCCCACCAATGTTTGAAATGAGGGAGATATTTGAGGAGTGCAAAGGTGATCTTTTCTTTGTCAAAAAAATTGTGAACAAAGAAATAACCTTCTAGCAGAGTTAACCATTTTTCTAGGGCTTCTACATCTATCTGTCCTTCAAATATAGGAATATCAAAACTAACTTGTAACTTGAAAGGTGAGGTGCCTCCAAAGTGGCCGCTTGATGAATATTCCCCTGATTCTATCGGAAAGCATTGAAGGATGTGGGAAAAATTCTCCATCATTTCATCCCTCTGTCGCGTGAGAGCTTCCTCAAGCAACAGATTGATAGGATCGCCTGCTCTGTCATTTTTCTTTTCTTACACCATTGATTGTTTCTTGGGTGTGCGAGAATGATTGTATTCAAGAGAGACAAGATCAAGACCCAAATTTCTATACTTGGACCTCGTCAGGGACATGCACTGAAAAAACGATCAAGAGTAGCCTGCTCTAATACCACTGATCCAAATTATTTTCGACACAAAATGAGATCGGAGATATAATAAAGAAATGCACAGAGATATCATAGATATTCAATAATATAATAGAAATGTATCAGAGATGCAACCATAAACACAAATATACAGTAATACACAATTTCTATTAATGAAATAAATGTAGAGAGACTGTAAAAATACAGAGTGAAAGACTTGCTGGAATGGTGGCAGCTTATCTCTGAGAACAGATGTGACAGCTACTCACCTTCGAAAAAAGATGATTACAATGAGGATCTAGAGGAATTTTTACAATAAACAGGAATTCCAAAATTCCTAGACATCCAAAAACCTAACCCTAGGAGATGAAGCACCAAAAGTCATGTGGGCCCCATTTGGGTAAGTTAGTACATCAACTTCCAGGGGTCGTAACTTTTGCATACGATCTTCGTTTTAGGCGTGCAATAGCTCGATGGAAAGGTATCATCGAGGAGATTCATTTTGGGGGATAAATAATTCCTTTGGTTATCATTTAAAACCTCTATCTCAAAAAATCTTCGTTTGGACCCTCAAAATGGCCCCGGAAGTTAAAACCTGCTAAAAATAGTAAATTGCCAAAATTGTTAGAAAGTTGTTTTGAGCCAGTTGGAAAAGGTGGGTGGCCACCGATATCCACTTGGATCAATCCTCCCTCCTTAGGAAGAAATGGTATCCATTGTGTTGAGTTCCCGGGGGAGAGGGAAAAACATTTGTTGGATCTGCATCTTGGTGAGCTAGTTGTATTGTTGGAGACGTTGCGCTCTTAGTTTGTGGAAGTTTGTCATGAACCTGTTGAATTTGAGGCTATTCAAAAAGTTGAGATACATGAGAGGAAGTTCTACACAAGGAATATTTTCACTTTTTTGCAGCCTTGTCAACCTGCTTCTATTGGATAGAAGGTGCTTGGGGCGAGACCATAGTGGTTGCAGTGTCCTTATGATCCCCTTTTGAGAAGTTTGTGAATAAGATGAATTTTGCAGTATGAGATACTAACTTGTGACACTTTTTAGGTTGAAAAGTAGTCGGAACTACCTCTGGTATTCTATAGAGATGACCCCCCAAAGTAACAATGAAACTACATGTTCGAGACTCATAAACAACATGGCATCTCCACATATATGGTTGGCCCAAGACCACATTATAGACATCGAGTGGGGAAAAATCGCATAATACCTCATCCTTGAAGGGTTGGATGTTGTATGATAATCGACACTATTGGCTGACATGAAGATCTCGTCCTTGGTGAAGCCACCCAATGTTGTATCGCTATGGGTGTGGTGTTGTCGAAAATCCCAACTGTTTGACGCCCTCTACTGAGATGAGGTTCTTCTAGCTTTCTCTATCAACAATAAAATGCAGTGGGGTCCACTTCACCCACATCTGTGAATGAAAAATGTGCTCCCCTTATTTAGGATCTGTTGGTTCTTCTGGTTGAATTGGTTCGGTCGCGACAATAGTAGTGGGGTCTGCGTCGATAATCTATCTTTTACCATTATTTTAAGAATCAGATTATGAATCAAGGTTTGGCTCCTTGTCTTTGATCTCGACCACCAATGACTACTTTGAGCGACATTCATTGGTGTTGTGCCAAGGGATTTTGTGGAACTCACACCATTTTCCGGTACCCTTCTTTGTCTTCCCGTGACCCTTCTTTTCCTATGTCTTGGATTGGTTTTCAGGAGACTGTTTGTTCGGGCCATCTTCGTAATACTTTGGTTGCTGTGGATTTGCAGACCTGAATTCCCATTTTTTCTGTTGCATAAATTTGTGCTCAATTCTAACATCATATCGATAAGCAGCACCGAGTGATGAGATGTCCAGAAAATCCATTTCAGTTTGGATGTATCTGTGTAGAGCCCCACAGTATTTTAGAACCAAATGTCGCTCGGAGTATTTGATACCCAGCTTGGTGCACAAGGTATGGAAGGTATTGGTGAACTCCAAAACATCTTAGCCCCTCTCTTGCCATAGTGTGTTCCATCTCATGTACTGGTCTTCATAGTTGCCAATAGGGTAATACTCTTCTTTTACCGCATCCACGAAAAAATACCAGGTGGGATCGACCCCATATATTCCAGACTCCTTTATGGAACTTTGCTCCTAGTAAGTTTCCCACCAATGTTTGACATGAGGGAGAGCTTTGAGGAGTGAAAAGGTGATCTTTTCTTTGTCAGAAAAATTGTGAACAGAGAAATAACCTTCTAGCAGAGTTAACCATTTTTCTAGGGCTTCTGCATCTATCTGTCCTTCAAATACAAGAATATCAAAATTGACTTGTACCTTGAAAGGTGAGGTGCCTCCAAAGTGGTCACTTGATGAAGATGTGCCTGATGCTATTGACAGGCATTGAAGGATGTGGGCAAAATTCTCCACCATTTTGTCCCTTTGTTGTGTGAGAGCTTGCTCAAGTAACACATTGATAGGATCGTTTGCTCTGTTGTTTTTATTTTCTTCCACCATTGAGGGTTTATTGGGTGTGCGAGAGCGATTGTCTTCAAGGGATACAAGATCAAAACCCAAATTTCTATACTTGGACCTCGTCGGGGACATGCACTGGAAAAACGATCAAGAGCAGCCTGCTCTGATACCACTGATCCAGATTATTTTCGGCATGAAATGAGATCGAAGATATAATAAAGAAATGCACAGAGATATCGCAAATATTCCATAATATAATAGAAATGTATCAGAGATGAAAACATAAACACAGATATATAGTAATACATGATTTCTATTAATGAAATAAATGTAGAGAGACTGTAAAAATACAGAGTGAAAGACTCGCTGGAATGGTGGCAGCTTATCTCTGAGAAGAGATGTGACAGCTCCTCGCCTTTGCAAAAAGATGATTACAATGAGCCTCTAGAGGCCTTTTTACAATAAACAGGAATTCTAAAAGTCCTAGACATCCAAAAACCTAACCCTAGGAGATGAAGCGCCAAAAGTCATGTGGGCCCCGTTTGGGTAAGTTAGTACATCAACTTCCCGGGGTCGTAACTTTTACATACGATCTCCGTTTTAGGTGTGCGATATCTCGTTGGAAAGGTATCGTCGAGGAGATTCATTTTGGTGGCTCAAAAATTCCTTTAGCTATCATTGAGAACCTCATTCTTGAAAAACCTTCATTTGGAACCTCAAAATGGCCCTAGAAGTTAAAACCTGCTAAAATAGTAAATTGCCAAAATTGTCAGAAAGTTGTTTTGAGCCAGTTGGAAAAGGTGGGTGGCCATCGATTTCCACCTAGATCAACACTGGCCAGGGGTGGGATGTAGTTAGGTAGGATGGACAGGATTAACTTCACATTTTCCAAATCATCTTGATGCTTGGTTATTTTCTTGTCCACAACTCAGGATGGTCCGTGTCAGTGTTTCATGGAAACCTGCACAAGCGATCTAGCTAAAGAAAGTACAAACTAAGCTTATCAATAAAGGAAGAGATGTTCAATATGGAAGAATGAGAAAATATATTTACACTACTCCAATGAATTGATGATTGATACATAGATCATGATCAATATGATAAAATGAATAAGTGGAATACACTCATATATAGGGAAAAACATTCCATAATTAAGAAAAGCAATTGAGTAGTTAGCTTTCCTTAGGAATGCATGCATGCATAATAGTGATGGTAAAAATAGAATGTCTAAAATAGAACTAGTCAGTTAACTCCCACTAAACTAGTGTGTCAAAAATAGAAATTTCTCCAACAACCCCCTTGAACATCACTATGGAGTAAAAAAATGAGTCCCGACTACTAGGCCATTTTACATACTCATGTACAATGCAACTAATGAACACTAAATAAAAGTGAGGAAAGAGGGAAAACCACATTGGAACAAACCCCCCCCTCAAAAGATAATGTATCAAAAGAAGAAAATGTCAGCTGCTAGGAAACTGTGTTCTTCACTGCAAGATGATCCCGCAAAGTCTGAAACTTCTGCTCACTGAAAGTCTTCGTGAAGATGTAGAAATCTTTATGGATATGATGAAGTTCTTTGGAAACTTGTTTGGCCTTGTACCTCTTGATCCTATGGGCCCATCTAAACCTGAAAATATTCCTTTATGGTGGAAGTGGAACCAGATTCCAAGTCTAGTTCTATAGGATTGAGTCATATGCCTTCTGCTTGGCTACTTGCCATAATGGATTTCCTACAACCCTATTGTAGTTTTTTGGATCAGTAGATTGAAACATATAGAAATGCATGGGTGTCACAAGTTTTGAAGTTGAAAGTACATGAGAAGGCTCCTCATGTTGATATTGAGTCATCCTTGAATCCAATGGATTCCCTAAAAGGTTGTTTGTTGCCTGAAGTGTGGTATGTGCCTTCTTGGGCATTTGTTGATGCTTCGGCATTGTCTTATTAACTAGTTGTACTACCTGATTATTTCCATGTACAAAATTTGAGTGTATGGAATCATCCCTGATGTCTGAAACTGATGGAATAACAAGAGTATATGCATGTTGCACTAGAGGTGCATGCAAAGTACTCTCCTTATGTGTAAGTAGAATAGAGCAGTCATCGTCAGAAAACCTGGAGAATTTCTACAACCTTGACTTGTGATCCACCTCACCAATTGCAATGATGGAATTGTCATGCATGTTAATTATTGAAACTGAATACGATGTAAATTCAACCCTTTTACCTTTCTGAGGGATTTGATAAATTGAGAGCAGATTCATAGAAATCTTTGGAACATGTAAAATATTCTCAAAACTGTCATTGTGGAGTTCCACTCTCCCTTCTCCTACTACTGCTACTAGAGTATCATCCCCCATGAGAATAGGGGGTCTTGAGCATGGACTCAAGGAAGAAAAAACTTCCTCTTTCGCTGCCATATGATGGGTTGCACTAGAATCTATAATCCATGAATCAGATGAGGAATTAATTGCAACCAGAGCATGATGATTACCTTTCTTAACCACATGGTCTTCTTCCTTCTTCTTCTTGGCTCCTTGAGGAATGAAGTCTCCAAGGTTATTCCTATGAAGTATTTGTGTCATAAGATCGATCTCCTTCTTCATGAATGTGAATTCTTCATGATTCGGTTTATTGCAATATGTGCACTTCTTTTCCTTCTTCTTCTTCCTGAAATTTGAAGAGTCTTTGGAACCTGAAGAATCATTAAAGGGTTTGGAATATTCCTCCTTCATGTTCTATTTGAATGACCCTTTTCCATCATGCATGGTGAGTGCATGTGCTTTGGGATATTTCATGAGGCCCATTTGTATGAGTTTTGTCTACTCTTATGTAAGAGACTCAATGAACTAAGCCAACATGATCATTTTCCAATTTGTTCCAAAAAGACATCTGCTAGAATGGAAATTGGAGACATATACAGCGTATTCTGGTCCTAGCTTGGCCAAGAGTGTTACAATAAATTATTTCTCTTGTGTAGACTTATCAATACCACATTCATCCAAGATTAATAGAAAATATTTAAATTTAGTAAAAAAATATTGTATATTATCAAAACTTTTAGGGTCCAAGGTATTCAACTCTACCTCAAACATATGACCTCGCATCTCATCTTGCTTTCCAAATATTCCTTCCAGGGTGGTCCAGATCTCATTTGGAGTCTTGCATGCAGCAACATGAAACCATAGATCAGTGGAGATTAACTCAAGAAGTATCCCTATGGCCTCATCATTACAGTTCACCCATCTCATCTTCTCAATCACTGATGTAGGCTATGTTTCTGTCGACATTGTCAAATTATATAATCCTTTTCTTTTGAGTTGGAATGTCACCTTGGGCTTCCAATCAAAATAATTGTATGGTGTGAGGATTACCACCAAGTTTGATTGTATTATAGTTGTTATATCCATATCTCCCATTGTTTCTAAGAAACCCTAAAAATTTACTCTCACTTTGCAAGTGAAAAATTAAGAAATCATGGCAGAAATGACACTTTAAGTGAAAATTCGTATCAATTTCAAGAGATGATCTTGTGACTTACTTTCTGAGCAAAAGATGAGGAATATCGCAAAACTGTTGAAAACCAACTTCCAAAATGGGTCGATTTATGTTTCACATGTGTTGTTTCCTCGAAAACGTAATATTTTGAGAGCAATGAATGTAGAAAGGAACGACCACAGATTGGTATCAGTTTCATGATGTTATATTGCATCTTACATTTTGAGCAAATGGTGAAGAATATTTCCAAACAGTTGAAAACCCACTTCCAAAATGGGTCGATTTACTTTCTTTATGGGTTGTTTCCTCCAAAACATAATATTTTGGGAGAAATAAATGATGAAATGTACGACCATGGATTCAGCTCGCCGAAACCCAAAATTTCATTATTCTCTAGCTTATCTGGCTTGCTCCAAGAATCATAGCTCTGATACCATGTCAGTGTTTCATGGAAACCTACACAGGAGATCTAGCTAAAGCAAGTAAAAACAAATATTATCAAGAAATGAAGAGATATTCAATATGGAAGAATGAGAAAATATACTCACACTACTCCAATGAGTTGATGGTTGATACATAGACTATGATCAATATGATACAATGAATGAGTGGAATACACTCATATATAGGGAAAAACATTCCATAATTAAGAAAATCAATCAAGCAGTTAGCTTTCCTTAGGAATGCATGCATGCATAATAGTGATGGTAAAAATAGAAAGTCTAAAATAGAACTAGTGAGTTAACTCTCACTGAACTACTGTGTTGAAAATAGAAATTTCTCCAATAGTCTAGATCTGCGAGCACTCGATGGAGAGGCTTGCACACCTCTTGTCTACAAAGCTTGAAATCCTGTGGACATTACCTTCTTAGTAATTAGATCGATTAGAATTTCCTCTACTGACTTTTATACTGCGCTAATGTCATCCTACATGCACGCTCGAGATTGGGTATCTCAGGTCGATGAACAAATACTCAATGCGATAGAATAGGTGGTGAAGTATCGATAAAAAAAACACGGTAGCTCTCTATGGGCTCAAGGAATCACTGTTTGCAAAAGTGCTCTCAATGCAATGTTCGACAAGATAAATAGACAACACCATAACAGTTTCTTCCAAAGGGTTGAAAAGACTTAATTAATGCAATCCCATCTATTATGGCATGGTCCCAATGGTCCAATGGCGAGTTGTTGGTCCATAACTGCTCTTCTAACCATTCGGGTGCATCGGTTTAACAGTCATAATGCCTCCAATGATTATATTTCTCCACCATGGCGAAGTGCCATTCTGCATTGTTCTAATATTCCGACAAAGTTCAAATTCTAGAAACCTTCCTTTTATGAAGTTCTTCCTCGAGCTTCTTTCAATTTTTCTAAAATTGCTTTCTTCTTGTTGATATTTCTAGCCTTTTTTCCTGTAATCTGAGTTACTGGGTCCCTCTTCCCATTTTGATTCTTATCTTCTCTTGGTATAGTAACTTCTCAGGGTTCAAGGGAAATGCTTCTTCTCTGTCTAGGGTAGGTGCCCTACTTTCCTATATGGACAAGATTTTCAAATCTATCTGTGTTCTTTCAGCTTCGACATCTAGATACCTAGTCCTTAGCAGCTTTAACTTGTTCTCTTGTTCTACTATCAAGTGTGTTTTTCTCCTAGTCATGAAATTTGTTAATTCTTCTGTTTTTTGTTCTAGGGCTTCCTCTTCTTTTCTTCAACTCTGGTCTTTCTCAATCTAGGTTTTTCCTAATATCATAACAAATGGGGCATTGTTCTCAATAAACTTAATGCACTCAAACTCTTCCTCTGTTGAAGTTCCATGAGCACTCATAGATGTCTGGGTAAGTCTTCCACATAAGTTGATTAGCTTTCCTCTAAATAATCCTATTCCTCCCAATGAGGGAATCATAGCAGGTTTTCCAAAAATTTCCCAAGTTCTTTCTGTCATGATATTCACCTGTGTTTCCTCATCCAGAACATAGTCTATGTCAAAGTCTCTTATTCTTGCTTCTATGCACTCTTTGTCTTTTAAGATCTCTGAAAGATTGGTGTCTCTATGATCATTCAGGGTTTCTTTCATCTTTATTAATACAGTCTCTGATTCTTTCTGGGATTCTTCCATAATCTTAGTCTCTTGGCCTTTCTCATGGTTTTCTTGTTCCATATTCATTGTTTCAAGCTTAGCAATCATTCTAGGGAAATCCAAAACTTCATGGTCCATATATTTACGAAAGAGACAACTAGGTCTTCTACCAAGGCATTCCTTAACAAGATGTCTCAGTCTTCTGCAGCTGTAACAAAGGGTTAATCCTCTCTTTCTCTTAAATGATCCCCAACCTTTCTTGTACTATGCACTAGGATCATAGTAACTAACCTGCAAAAAATTCTTTCTAGGGTCTTGCATCCATTTGTTAGTCCAAACATTCTTTCTATGCATAGGAATAACATATCTATGAGATCTACTCATATCAAATGTTCTTTCTTCTAACTATGCCCTAGTTTTCAAACTAGGACAAAATTTATCAAACAATCCTAAATTCATATTTTTGAAACAAAAATTTTCACTTATCTTACTTTCAACAGAGCACAAAGCTTGCAGATCTTAAAATTTTCACTATTCTTACCTTTTTCAGAGCACCCAGATTTCATATCTTACCTCTTTTCTTCAGATCAGACTTCTCTTGTTAGCACAAGGATTGAAAAGTCAAGTGGAATACTGCACACTAAAGAAATATATCTACATACAAATCTCTTTCTTTTCCTCAGTTCCCAACAATCAAATTTTCAGGTCCCAACAACATAACCATTTGTTGGCATAGGGGAAGACCTGGGGTTCAACACTTCAAGAGCACACCAACAAAACCCTAACTATCAACCCTTTCGGCAACACCTGCAAAGCAGATGAAGTCTCACCCGAGGTAGAGAAAGGGGTGATTACAGGACTCAAGTGTCTGCAACCTAGCTTGGACACAAACCTGTGATTATAATACTCTAACAAAGAACTTACCATTTACCATTCATTAGTATTTAACCAGTATTTACATCGCAGATAAAACCCTAATTACAGATCATATCAGTATTCAATTAGATCTAACACATATAAGCACTTAACATATGGAAATAGATCATATCTAGCATTCATTCACATTAATAATCACTAATCTATCATATCATATTCATCTAAACATACATTACTTCACTAAGCACAAATCACATGAAGCACATAACAACCATAACACACAAAGAAACCATAATGCGAGATATATGTGGTTCACCCCAAAGTGGGGCTACGTCCACCAACACTTCTTCTTCTATTATATTCTGTCAAGATTCTTATAGGCATCGAGCATCAAAGCCCTGCTCCACAGAGGACAAGAGATCTGCGCACACCTCACTACAGACGATCTACACTTAGCTTCGCAAATCTCAATATACACTAAGCACAGATCCCCTTACAATACTAAACACAGATCTATGTAGATTGGTATATCAAGATGATGGTATTCTAATAAAGAAATATATAATGTATATTTGGAGATCAAATTTAACATCTCCAAATATCAATCCTACAGTTGGAGATAGCACCCCCATTATTTCTATGAGAGTGCACAGTGGAAACATGGTATGAAGGTCATCAAATATGGCATGACAGAAGTTGAATATGCATGTCAGGTTGAAAAATCAGATGGGTCAATACATGAGAAAGTAATAGTCATCAATTTAATCCCAATACTAATATGATCAGTCATAGAAAGGCTAAATCAATACCTCAAGAAAGAAATTCGAGTTAATTGACCAAGTTTACTGAGAGAACATGACTGGAAATATAGTTTGTTCATGTAGGATCTGGATCAGAGGAATCCAAGTAATAATGGAATGCTAAAAGTTAATATTATCATAATATATTGTTGCAAGTATGCAAAGGAGACAAGGAAAGATTCTTAGATGGAGTTAAGTCCTTGAACATCTTAAGATAATGAAAAAGAGATATGGTTCCTGAAAATAATCCATCTCAAGTGGCATAGATCCATGAGTGACATTGGGTGGAAGTATCACTCGAAATTATGATGGTAAAGTAAAAGGAGTGTTGAGTACCTTCAATTAATTCTATGAAGTTAGCAAAGGAGGAATATGTGCATCTTTACAATATGCTAGAGATTGGCTATGCAAGTCAAGTTTGATGATAGTTGGTAAGGAGAAGAGAAGAGTGCAATAAAACTCAAATACTAAAGTATTCAATTAGGAAAGGGCTAAAGAAGTTCAGTCCCGAAAAGTAAATGGATATTGAAGATCCAAATTCTATAAGACAACATGATTGGAATTATAATTCATCCAAGTATGATTTGGGATAGAAGGATCCAGAAAATAAATCAAAGTTGAAGGTTAATGTCATCTTAAAATTTGGCTAGAAATGCAAAGGCAACTAAGAGTGATTTTGATAGAAAGTGTTCAGGTAAAAAATAATTGTGCACAGTGATTATAGTGAGAGCACAAGAAGATTCAGGAATCCGGGAAGAGTTGAAGAGTTCTTGGATCAACAAAGAAAAGTGATACAGGTAGAAAGAATTTGTTGCAATTTATGTAGCATCAAGTATGTTATGGCTTGTTGGGACAACCATAAAGAGAGAATGTTGGCATGATTGAAAGTGTTGTTGATGATGTTGTTGCATATGGAAGGAACCAATAGAAAGATGAAGTGTTGATTAGTATAATGATAAAAGAGGCATGAAAGTTTATATTGTCATCAACCAATCAAGTAGCATCAAATTCATTCAATGGAATCTATGAAGGTAAGTATTTCTCCTTTGAAATTATGTTTCATAATTTTCAAAGGGAAATTCAGGTAAGAATTTCCCCAGATTGAATTCTTACAATACACAGTATGGTATTGTTTAAATGCATTAACATGAATAAGATACCACTAGGTGTGGTAACGGATAGAGGCATGTAACAGTAATCAAGACTTCTTAGCTTTTGAATGCACACACTGACATAATAACATGTCGTGTTAATTTGGTTATGACGTAATAACCAAGGAAATAAAAGATAAAAATTATTATAGGAATGGATGTTATTAATGCTAGTCATGTATGACACTATGACATGGTTGGATATGGAAAAGTATGGATATAGAAAGGTTATATACCACACAAATACCAAAATCTTCCTACATTTAAATAATGCGTGGACTGCAACATTTTTTATAACACTAATGCACACCACACAATTATATTCTTGGTGTAGTGTTCAGGTTGAAAAGGAAGGCATCCGAATAATCATGAAGATAATGGGAAGTGTGTGGAGAATATGTCAAGACATTGGCTAGATTTCCAATTTATGGATGGTGTGATACATTAATTACATAAAAATCATTTTGAACAATCAATGCAAAGGTGCATTGAATAAATATGCATTGAGAGTTGCACTCATGCCTAGTAAGTGGCATAGTTGGACTCATACATGATAGAATTGTATACTTAAATGCATTTGTTGAATGCATTTTATGAGTGCATGCATATATTATTTCACGGACATAATTATACTAACGACTGAAATGTTTCTAACTCATGGAGTTGAGAACATTTTAGGAGTTTTTAGACGTTGCAACAAGAAAGTTGCAAGTCAAGTAGTCACGTGAGCATTGACTATAGAAAATTTTATGTTCAGAAAAACAAGTAATGAACTTATTGATATTAATTATGAACATGTGTATGTTGCATAGAATGATAATTCATTCTATCTAATAAAATTTTTTGTAGTTTTGATTGAATTGTTAGTTATAGACAATTCTAAGAACACTTTGTAAGGTTTTGTACATATTGCAATAAGAGTATCATGTACAGGAAATATTGACAATTTTTTGGTTGAATGAAAGAAAGAAGCATTGCAGGAAAAATGGTATTCAACATGGTGCTTTATGAAATCCAGAAGGAAGACTGCATCCTATTATTGCAACAACAATGAAAAATTGTGAAATTGAATTTCACATTTTGGGGAAAAGTTGAATTACTTATGAAATAAGTTTGAGTTCTAAATGAATTCTTTTATATTCTCTCATGATAACTACATGTGTGTGATGCAGATGAGATAATATTAATTAAAGTTGGAATGTTGATTACAAAGAGTAGCTCTGGGGAAGATGTTGATTAGAGAAAATGGATCTTACCCTGTGTATCCCAAGTGGATATGGGTGTGTGTACACTTCTCCTTGAGTTTCCTTAGAGAAGGATGGAGCCCTGAAGGGAGAAGTGTGGGGATAGGTTCCCCGATATGAGGCCTGGAGGGCACATGGAGACCTCTGACGGCAGCTAGAAATCTTGGAGCCATGGTTCTCTGATACTTCATGTACGACCTATGCTGGAGGATAGAATGGGTAGGAGTGCATTCGAAGGACTATTGAGCAAAGAAGGAGCATACTACCTTGAGTTGTACAAGAATGTGTGGAATGAGAGACCGTTGGTTGCAGTGCTACTAAGGTTTGATACCTTTGCCTAGACCATGTTGGAACTAATTGTGTATCGCGACTATCTTGGGAATCCATTTCCCTGGTAAAGTTATAGCCCTACTCGGGGATGATATGCTACTGAGAATTTATCAGCGGTGAGATCTAAGGTTGCATGGAAATTTGGGGATCTGCATCCAGTCGGTTCTTTCAATGAGGTTTAATTGAAGCATATAATAAAGAATAATGAGATGAATTATTTACTAAAGAAGCTCTATGAAATAAGGAAATTTCCTTCCATCTACAATATGAATACCAGAATTGTTGCTGGAAAGTAGAGCACCGGATGGATAAGAAACTTCCAATAGATAAATCTTGGATCTTTTTTGAAAATTTGAATTGTACATGTATAAACAAGTTGCACTAAGCACAATGAAAAAATAAGGGGAGGGGATTGTAATGTCCCAAGATAAATCCCCTGTTTCAATTGTAAATGTAATATGTTTTGTAGGCTAGTGATCCAAGTGATGATAAGCTAGGAGACTTACATGATGATTAGGCTGAAGAGACTAGATGCTAAAGGCCAATGATCTTATTTTTGTATATGTAAATACTCATATCATTAATATAAATACATTGCTACATGTAGACTGACCACGATAAAAGAGAATGGGGGACTAAGCTCCACTAGATAGGGAAAGGGATGGGGCTAAGAGGCGAGGAAAAAGGGATAATATTGAGGCTTATCTCTAAGGGAATATTATAATATATTTCCTAAGAACTAAGGTTTGGGAAATAACCAATGTTATCCTAAGTTACTTTGGGGAAAGGAAAGAAATCCAACTAGAGAAGAACGAGCTCCAAGAGAGCCATGTGTCAATATTGGTGCATGCAATTTTATGTGGGAAAACTTTTCATTCTTGGGGGTTCTATGCCATTCTGGCAGGGCACTCACACATTCACGCAAGAATCCATGACCTCCATTATCAACCTTTGAGCATGCATGCACCTCTGGAACCCATAGTTATACTTGATTTATCCTGTGTATTTTATGTGAAGCTCATTGCACCTGTTGGTGTATACACAGACCCTATCGGCCCTCAAGTCGACAGTCTTCTACAGGATTGCTCTACTTTCCTCCCTTGAGTCGGATTGACTCTTCAATTCCTCTTCAGGGAATCCAACATAGACCAAATGATACTTCTCCACAGGTCTTTACGAATTGAGCTCACACGATCGAACACGAAGCCTCAATTCCAACCTTCTTTTGACCAAATGATGTGGTCATGTTTCATGCGATTTTCAGAACCTTGGAGTTCGCAACTTCACAACTTTTCCTCCCAAATCTTCAACTCTTCACCTTCTGAGACCCGAACTTCCGATGTGCCTAAAAACTTGTCACAAATCGTCACTTGCGAGTTCGCGAGTCTAGGCTCTCGACTCTTCCTCCTCAATTCCATGATCCCTTAAGTGTTGATACAGATATAGCTCCCTTGTGTCAGTGCCCTTCGTGCATGACCACTGACTAGGCCAACTCTAGCACTTTTCACTTCTCGCCACTTTGTGAGTTTCGATGTCGAACTCCTGGCTCTTCTCTCACAAATCCCTGAGACACGAGAGGTCAATGGGGTATTGACTTCTTTCAACATACGACACGCGTCCACCCGTCTCTTCCACAGGCCCACCTCATACTTCGCAATTTCATGAATCCAAATGTCGAAGCTTCGGTCCTTCGACCTACAAATTCTCGAAATGAACTTTTAGGGGTAGATCCAACGATCCATATTGATCTTGATCAACGACTCTAGTTTCCCTTAGACTTGTGCTTCAAAATAGCGGCCACTGTAATCTTTTCGCTTGTTTGTGAGATCTGACGGCTCACGGGACTTCATGAATTCTCTATGGAGAATCTCAACCATCTAATTCTCCCTTCAAGAACTTCTGCACTCTTAAACAAAGTGTTTTTTCATGGAACTTAACTTCCTGCAACGCAAACTTGTGACACCTCCTTCCAATGCCTCAAGGTACCAATCTTCTGTTATTTTCTTTGACAACTGCGAAGACCCTATCCCTCCTGAGATTTCTCCAACTCTGGGTCTTAAAGAAGACTCCCTCATGCACTCCTTGCGGTGAATCCTTCAATTACTTCAAAGAATTGAAGTCTTTCGACTCTACGCACCCCCTGCAGCAGTAATCCTTCAACAATTTCTCAGGTTCACAAACTCTAAGACTTTACTCGGCCTGCACAATCCTTGCATGACTCTTGTGCTCAAATTGCACTTTTGTAAGAATGAGAACAATGTTAACCCTCCTGAACTTTCTGTTGTTGGGTATTTTACCCTACGGACTAATAAGCTAGGGTTCTAAGCCTATATGCAGATCATGACCCTTCAGATTTAACCTTTAACCTTCTACCCAAAATCTCAACCCC
>JZKD02S2247914.1:335125-346368 GCA_000966675.3 Picea glauca
CTTGTTTTCAAGTGATTTTTGAGGAATTACTCAGCATGGCTTTGGCTAGGAAGAGGCATGAGTTGGCCTGATGCCAGGTAAACCTGTATGGTGCATTTTAGGGTTATAACACTTTCAGAGATAAAACTCCGAACTCTTGTCAATGCACTCCTTGCAGGAAATCTCACTCAGATAGAGAAAAAATTGAAACTCATTCCTTACTCTCTCTCAGACTTCAAACACAAAGAATGAAATCATATACACAACATATAAAGCAAATGTATAAAAGAAAGTAAACATCCATGAGCATAACATTCAACATGCATACACAAAGAACAAATACAACACCATGAATTTGAATCGAAGCTCTTTCTATTAATTCAAATATCCATACATGGGTGTTTTCAGCCACGTTTCTCTGCTCTCTTCTCTATGCTCTATGCTCTATTGACATAGTAATATTACAACTATACAATGAGGGTGTCTATATCCCATTTCACTCTTACGCTCTAAAACTGTCTAATCTAGAATTAAGTTCTATCTACCTACATTCATTACACATAAAGGCTCCTTTCTACTATGGACAAGAGAAGATCGCTCAAGGTCCTTTTACAATAATACAAGCATGCCTCCACTTAATGAATTCATTAATATTTCAAAACATTTTTTCAAAAAATGTGCTTAGTGCTTTTCCAACTGTCCTCCACATCCACGTGTGCTTGCTACCTGCTGGCGATGCTCCTGCATCATACTCCTTTGTTTGAAAATTTTCATGGGCTCCTATCCATGAGCTCTCACACAGTCTGCCCATGCTTCTGGATTTCTGCTTCATTCTCCCAGCTGGCATCTTCAACTCGATGACCCTTCCACTTGAGAAAGTATTCAAAGTATTGCTTTATCCTAGTCCTCTTACCAACTCTTCTGTCTAGTATGCGCTCCATCTGCGGCTTTTCTGCAACTGTCATTTGTTTTTTACACTAAATCTTTGGCTATTCACTACTTGCTTCTTCTTCCTTAGCTTTATAAGGGTACAAATCCAAGACATTGAATATCGTACAAATTCCGATACCATTGGGTAATTCATATGCATTCGCCCCAAATTTCTTCAAGACCTTACATGGTCTGATTTTCTTCATCTTCAGTTTATTATATGTTCCACTTGGGAACCTTTCCTTTCTCAAATGTGCAAGGATCAAATCACCAACTTTGAATTGAATTTGTCTCCTATGTTGATCTGCTCTTTGCTTATATTCTTAGCTCAAACTCTGCAATCACTGCTTCACCTGGATCTGAAGTTCCATGATCACCTCTACGAAATCTTCTGCACTAGCTCTCCTAGTCTCAATCTGTTCTGAATCCCTTAGCTCAAAAATTCCTCTTGGATGCATGCCATAAACAATTTGAAATGGACTCTATCCTGTGCTCCTATTAAGCGAGTCATTATAAGCAAACTCTGCCTATGGTAATATGTTGTCCCATTGACTGTGGTGTTTTTTCACCAAACTCCTCAACAAATCTCCCAAACTCCTGTTCACAACTTATGTCTGTCCATTCGTCTGGGGATGATAAGTTGAACTAAATGATAATTTTGTTCCCATCTTTTTCCATAAGTTTCTCCAGAAGTTTCCTACGAACTTGGTGTCTCGATCCGAAACTATGCTCCTTGGTAAGCCGTGAAGTCGAATGACTTCTTTGAAAAATAGGTTCGCAATGTGATTTGTGTCACTGGTTTTCTGAAATGGAATGAAATGTGCCATTTTGGAAAATATATACACTACCATAAAGATTGAGTCAAACCCTCTTTGTGTTCTTGGCAAACCCAATATGAATTCCATGTTGACTGCATCCCACGACCTCTCAGGTTTGGGTAATGGTTGATAGAAGCCTGCATTCTGCCTCTTTCCTTTTGAATATTGACAAATTCTACATCTGTCCACAAATATTTTGATGTCTGCTCACATTCCTGGCCAAAAATATGACTCATTCAACTTTGCGAACATCTTTTCATGACCGAAATGTCTAGCCAATCCTCCATTATGTTTCTCCTTCAACAAATTCTCCCTCATGGAGCATTTTGGAATACAAAGCTTATTACCTTTAAACAGTAATCCTTCCTGGATCATGTATTCTTTCCACTGGCTTCTATCCCTGAGAATTGGATTCTCAGCTGCTTCATACGCCTCTTTAAAATCTGGATCATCTCTGTACATATCCCTGAGATCATCAAAACCCAGTGTTTTGACTCTGAACTCTTGCAATAGAAAACATTTCCTGCTCAAAGCATCAACAACTTTGTTAGCAGTTCCAGAAATATGTTTAATCACAAAAGTGAAATTTTGCATATATTCAACCCATTTAACATTTCTTTGATTCAACTTCTCCTGTTGAGTCACAAATTGCAATGCATAATTATCACTATACAAGACAAACTCCTTAGGAATCAAGTAGTGCCTCCATTTCTTCAATGACTGAATAATAGCATAGAACTCCTTTTCATACATGGAGTATTTTATCTTGGCTTCATTTAGCTTCTCGCTGAAGTATGCTATCTTCCTGTCTTCTTGGCTTAAGACTGCCCCTATTGTAAATCCACTTGCATCACATTTCACTTGGAATGTCTTCTTGAAATCAGGCAACACCAGAATTGGTTGTTCCATAATTTTCCCTTTCAACAAATTGAAGATTTTCTCAGCCTCTTCTGTCCAGTGAAAATATTTGTGTCTCTTCTTCATTGTGTCCATCATCGGTGCACTAATTCCACTAAAAGTTTTGATGAAATTCTAGTAGAAACTAGCCAATATGTAAAAACTTTAAACTTCAAAGATATTCTTTGGTGATGGCCAATTCTTAATTGCCTCCACCTTATCTGGATCCATCCTCAATTTATCTGCAAAAATAAAAAAACCCAAATAAATGAGCTTTGTCTTCATGAATGAGGATTTCTTCATATTTATCAGCAACTTCTCTTGTTGTAGACTCTGCATCACTGTAGCCAAATGTTTTAGAAGCTCTGCCTCTATTTTATTGAAAATCAGTATGTCATCAAGATACACAACGATAAATTTTCTGATCAAATCCTTCAAAACTTCATTCATCAATCTCATGAAAGTACTCGGCATGTTTGTTAAACCAAACAGCATGACAAGCCATTCATACAACCCTTCATTGGTTTTGAATGTTGTCTTCCATTCGTCACCTTCTCTCATACGAATCTGGTGATATCCACTTTTCAAATCAATCTTCGAAAAAAAATTGGCTCCACTCAAGCAATCCATCAGATCATCCATCCTTGGCAATGGAAATCTATACCTGATGGTTATCTTTTTTATTTCCCTCTAGTCAGTACACATCCTCCAGCCTTCATCTTTCTTCGGACTGAGTATTTTCGGAACAACACACTGACTCAAGCTTTCTCTGACCAAACCTTTGTCCAACAAATCTTGGATTTGTCTTTTGACCTCTCCATTCTCCTGCAATGTCAATCTATACGTTGCTTTGTTTGGAAAACTAGCTCCAGGTATGAGATCAATTTGATGACTTATACCTCTAATCGGTGGTGACGAACGAGGTAGTTCATCCACTACTATGTCAGTGAACTCTTCCAGTAGTTCCTAAACCTCTTCTGGTAAATCATCTACCCTTGTGCTGGTTAAAACAATATTTGGCTTCCTGACCATAATGAATTGCGGTTCCTCCTTCTTCTTAACCCCTGTAAGAAGTTCCTTCCCACTCATGACAAGTACAATGTTGCTCACCTCAGGTTTTACCTCCTTATCTTTGATTCGCAATAGCATGTGAGTTCTCCCATTCTTCTCTAGGGTGTATGTGTTCATTCTCCCATCATGAATCACATTCCTGTTATATTTCCACGGTCTACCCAGCAATAGATGACAAACATCCATGGGAATAACATCACAGATTATTTCATCTTTATACCCTCCTATTTTAAACTCAACTAAACATTGCTTAGTGACATTTACCTGATGTCCCTTTTGCAACCACGAAACTTTGTATGGTCTTGGATGATCAATTTTCTGCAGCTCTAGTTTTTCTACCATCTCTATTGAAACGAGATTATCTATGCTACCACTGTCTATAATAACTTTATATTTCCAGTCTTTGTCTTTGCACGTAGTCTGAAAAAGTCTGTTTCTTTGGATTGAACTCTCCACCTCCTTCTCTGGTGTCAAAATATCTTTTCGAATCATCAATGATCTTCCTCCTTCAGCATCTTCTACCTCAACATTCTACCTTTGCGCTTCAGCAATGTGAGTCTCTCCTTCCTATTTATTCTTGTTTGGACATTCATAAGACTTTTGTTTGACCTTTCCACATGGGAAGCATATTATCACTCCACCTCTTCCTCATCCTCTACCTCTAGTATGAGGAAAAATGTTGTTATCAACATACTCTCCTCTCTGATCAGCATATTGCCTTCTCTTTCCATCATATTTCCCTTTCTATGAGCGTCCACCTCTCTCAATATGAGGTTTCTTCCATTCTTCCTTAGGCTTCTGATTTCTATCTTGGACAACTGATTTTCCCCTGGCTTGAATTTTGCCTCGGCCTCTTTGAAATTTTTTTTGGCTCAGCTTCTCTTCCACCTTTAGATCCATTTGATAAGCATCTTCCACCGTTCGGATGGTCATCATGCTCATCTCATCCTAAATTTTGTATCTCAGGCCATTCATATACCTGACAACCTTTTCATCATTACTTTCATGATGACCTACTCTGATGTTCAGCCTGTAGAACTCTTCAATGTACTCCTTTACTGACATCATCTTCTGTCTCAAATTCTGCATTCTTTGAAATAGAGAAATTTGATAATCCCTAAGAATGAATTTCACTTTCATCTTTGCAATCATCCTATCCCAACTCTTGATTTTCTGCTTACCTTGGCAACATCTGTCAGCTTGTAGTTCATCCCACCACAATGTTGCATGTCCTTTAAGTCTCGTGACAGCATGTTTGACCTTCTTGTCTTCTTCGACATCTTCATAGTCAAAATATGTATCCAAAGGTCTAATCCAGTCTAGAATCTCTTCCGCGTCCAAGTTTCTCTCATGAATTGGAATGTCCATTTTGGCTCTTACACTCATTCTTGCAACAACTCTAATCAAGCGTTCATTTGCTGCATCTTCTGCTGAAATTTCTTCTTCTTCATGTCCAGCATCATCTTTTCTTTCAGACTCACTGTCATCTCCAATATCAATCGTGTGCCTTTGTTTTATTTCCACATCCACAAGTTTGGCACGGATGTCATGCAAATCTCTTTCCACTTCTGGATTTTGTACCTACCTACCCCTTCCTTCTGGCATTAACCTATCTCCTAGTGGATCGGGTGTTTTCCTGTCTCTTCTCCTCAGCGGCATGGCTGAAATTCCTTCTCACTTTTCCTACCTGAAATATACAAACAAGAATCGGGCTCTGATACCAAATGGTGCAGACGCAGACCCTATCGGCCCTCGGGTCGGCAGTCTACTACAAGATCGCTCTACTTTCTGCCCTTGAGTCAGATTGACTCTTCGATTTCTCTTCGAGGAATCCAACACACACCAAATGATAATTCTCCACAGTTCCTTACAAATTGATCTCACGTGATCGAACATGAAGCCTCAATTCTAGCCTTCTTTTGACCAAATGATGTGGTCATGTTTCTTGTGATTTTCGGAACCTCGGAGTTTGCGACTTCACAAATGTTTCTCCCAAATATCAACTCTTCACCTTCCGAGACCTAACCTTCCGATATGCCTAAACACTTGTCACAACTTGCCATTCGCGAGTTTGTGAGTCTAGGCTCTCAACTCTTCCTCCTCAATTCCGCAATATCCAAAGTGTCAATACGGGTATAGCTCCCTTATGTCAGTGCCCTTCACGCATGACCAGTGGCTAGGCTAACTCTAGCACTTTTCGCTTCTCGCCTCTTCGTGAGTTTCGATGTTGAACTCCCAGCTCTTGTCTCGCGAATCCTCAAGACACGAGAGGTCAATGGGATATTGAATTCTTTCAATAGATGACACGTGTCCACCTGTCTCTTCCACGGGCCCACCTCGGACTTCACAATTTCACGAATCCAAATTTCAAAGCATCAGTCCTTCGACCTATGAATTCCTGAAATGAAATTTCAGGGTAGTCCAACGATCCACATTGATCTTGATCAACAGCTCTGATTTCCCTTGGAATTGTGCTTCAGAATAGGGGCCACTGTAATCTTCCCTCTTGTCTGTGATATCTAATGGCTTGCGGGACTTCATGAATTCTCTATGGAGAATCTCGACTGTCTTCTTCTCCCTTCAAGAACTTTTGCACTCTTAAACAAAGTTTTTTTCCATGGAACTTAACCGCCTGCAACGCAAACTTGCAATGCCTCCTTCCAACGCCTCAAGGCACCAACCTTGTGTGCTTTTCTTTGAAAACTGTGAAGACCCTATCCCTCCTGAGCTTTCTCCAACTCCAGGTCTTAAAGAAGACTCCCACGCGCACTCCTTTCAGCAAATCCTTCAATTACTTCAAAGAATTGAAGTCTTTCAACTCTGCACACCCCCTGCAGCAGTAATCCTTCAACAATTTCTCAGGTTCACAAACTCTAAGACTTTACTTGGCCTGCGCACTCCTTGCACAGCTCATGTGCTCAACTTGCACTTCTATGATAATGAGAACAATGTTAACCCTCCTGATCTTTCAGAGATAAAACTCTAAACTCTTGTCAACGCACTCCTTGCGGACAATTCAATTGCACTCCTTGTAGGAACTCTCGCTCAGATAGAGAAACAATTGAAACTCATTCTTACTCTCTCTAAGACTTCAAACACAAAGCATGAAATCATATACAAAACATATAAATCAAATGTATAACATAAAGTAAACATCCATGAGAATAACATTCAACATGCATACATAGAGAACAAATACGACACCATGAATTTGAATTGAAGCTCTTTCTATTAATTCAAATCTCTGTACATGGGTGTTTTCAGCCATAGCTCTCTGCTCTCTTCTCTATGCTCTATGCTCTATTGACATAATAATATTACAACTATACAATGAGGGTGTCTATATCCCATTTCCATCTTGCGCTCTAAAACTGTCTAATCTAGAATTAAATTCTATCTACCTACATTCATTACACATAAAGGATCCTATCTACTATGGACGAGAGCAGATCACTCAAGGTCCTTTTACAATAATACAAGCATGCCTCCACTTAATGAATTCATTAATATTTCAAAATATTTTTTCAAAAAATGTGCTTGGTGCTTTTCTAGTTGTCCTCCACATCCATGCGTGCTTGCTACCTGCTGGCGATGCTCCTGCATCATACTCCCTCGCTTGAAAATTTTCATGGGCTCCTTTCCATGAGCTCTCGTACGGTCTGTCCATGCTTCTGGATTTCTTCTTCGTTCTCCCAGCTAGCATCTTCAATTGGATGGACCTTCCACTTGACCAAGTATTCAAATTATTGCTTTTGCCTGGTCCTCTTACCAACTCTTCTGTCCAGTATGCACTCCATCTGTGACTTTTCTGAAACTGCCATTTGTTTTGTCCACTGAATCTCTGGTTGTTCACTACCTGCTTCTACTTCCTCAGCTTTATAAGGGTACAAATCCAAGACATTGAATATTGGAGAAATTCCAATCCCATCGAGTAATTCAATCTCATATGCATTCACCCCAAATTTCTTCAAGACCTTACATGGTCCGATTTTCTTCATCTACATTTTATTATATGTTCCACTCAGGAACCTTTCCTTTCTCAAATGTTCAAGGATCAAATGACCAACTTTGAACTAAATTTGTCTCCTGTGTTGATCTTCTCTCTGCTTATATTCTTGGCTCAAACTTTGCAATCATTCCTTGACCTGGCTGTGAAGTTCCTTCATCGCCTCTACGAAATCTTCTGCACTAGCGCTCCTAGTCGCAATCTGTTCTGAATCCCTCAGATCAAAAATTCCTCTCGGTTGCATGCCATAAACAATTTTAGATGGACTCTATCCTATGCTACTATTAAGTGAGTCATTATAAGCAAAATCTTCCTGTGATAATATGTTCTCACACTGACTGTGGTGTTCTATCACCAAAATCCTCAGCAAATCTCCCAAACTCCTGTTCACAACTTCTGTCTGTCCATCCTTCTGAGGATGATAAGATAAACTAAATGACAAGTTTGTTCCCAGATTATTCCATAAGGTTCTCCAAAAGTGTCCTACAAACTTGGTGTCTCGATCCAAAACTATGCTCCTTGGTAAGCTGTGAAGTCGAATGACTTCTTTGAGAAACAGGTTCGCAATGTGAGTTGTGTCACTGGTTTTCTTACATGGAATGAAATGTGCCATTTTGGAAAATCTATCCACTACCACAAAGATTGACTCAAACCCTCTTTGTGTTCTTGGCAAACCCAATATGAAGTCCATCCTGACTGCATCCCACGACCTCTCAGGTATGGGTAATGGTTGATAAAAGCCTGTACTCTGCCTCTTTCCTTTTGAATGTTGACAAATTCTACATCTGTCCACGAATCTTTTGATGTCTGCTCGCATTCCTGGCCAAAAATATGACTCATTCAACTTTTCGAACATCTTTTCATGACCGAAATGTCCGACCAATCCTCCACTATGTTTCTCCTTCAACAAATTCTCCCTCATGGAGCATTTTGGAATACAAAGTTGAATATCTTTAAACGGTAATCCTTCCTGGATCATGTATTCTTCCCATTGGCTTCTATCCTTGAGAATTGGATTCTCAGCTGCTTCATATGCCTCTTTAAAATTTGGATCATCTCTGTACATATCCCTGAGATCATCAAAACCCAGTGTTTTGACTTTGAACTCCTGCAATAGCAAACATTTACTGCTCAAAGCATCAACAACTTTGTTAGCAGTTCCAAAAATATGTTTAATCACAAAAGTGAAAATTTTCATATATTCAACCCATTTAACATGTCTTTGATTCAACTTCTCATGTTGAGTCACAAATTGCAATGCATAATTATCACTATACAAGATAAACTCCTTAGGAATCAGGTAGTGTCTCCATTTCTTCAATGCCTGAATAATAACATAGAAATCCTTGTCATACGTGGAGTATTTTATCTTGGCTTCATTCATATTCTCACAGAAGTATGCTATTGGCCTGTCATCTTGGCTTAAGACTGCCCCTATTGCAAATCCGCTTACATCACATTTCACTTGGAATGTCTTCTTGAAATCAGGAAACACCATAATTGGTTGTTCCGTAATTTTCCCCTTCAACAAATTGAATCTTTTCTCATCCTCTTCTGTCTAGTGAAAAGATTTTTGTTTCTTCTTCACTGTGTCCATCATCAGTGCACTAATTCCACTGAAATTTCTGATGAACTTCCGATAGAAACTAGCCAATCCGTGAAAAATTCGAACTTCAAAGATATTCTTTGGCAATGGCCTATTCTTAATTACCTCCACCTTATCTGGATCCATCCTCAATTTATCTGCAGAAATAACAAAACCCAAATAAATGAGCTATGTCTTTATGAATGAGGATTTCTTCATATTTATCAACAACTTCTCTTGCTATAGCCTCAACATCACTGTAGCCAAATGTTTCAGATGCTCTGCCCCAGCTTTACTGAAAATCAGTGTCTCATCAATATACACAATGACAAATTTTCCGATGAAATCCTTCAGAACTTCATTTATCAATCTCATGAAAGTACTCGACGCATTTGTTAAACCAAATAGCATGACAAGCCATTCGTACAACCCTTCATTGGTTTTGAATGTTTTCTTCCATTTTTCACCTTCTCTCATATGAATTTGGTGATATCCACTTTTCAAATCAATCTTCGAAAAAAAAATGGCTCCACTCAAGAAATCCATTAGATCATCCATCCTTGGCAATGGAAATCTATACCTGATGGTTATTTTTTTGATTTCCCTTGAGTCAATACACATCCTCCAGCCTCGGTCTTTCTTCAGACTGAGTACTTTCAGAACATCACACAGACTCAATCTTTCTCTAACCAAACCTTTGTCCAACAAATCCTGGACTTGTCTTTTGACCTCTTCATTCTCCTGCAGCATCAATCTGTATGCTGTTTTGTTTGGAAAACTAGCTCCAGGTATGAGATCAATTTGATGAATTATACTTCTAATCAGTGGCAACGAACAAGGTAGTTCATCCACTACTATGTTAGTGAACTATTCCAGCATTTCCTGAACCTCTTCTAGTAAATAATCTACCCTTTTTCTAGTTAAAACAATCTTTGACTTCCTGACCACAATGAATTGCGGTTCCTCCTTCTTCTTAACCTCTATAAGAAGTTCCTTCCCTCTCATAAGAAGTACAGTGTTGCTCACCTCAGGTTTTACCTCCTTATCTTTGATTCGCAATAGCATGTGAGTTCTCCCATTCTTC
The DNA here is from genome assembly GCA_000966675.3 of Picea glauca. Taxonomy (NCBI): domain Eukaryota; kingdom Viridiplantae; phylum Streptophyta; class Pinopsida; order Pinales; family Pinaceae; genus Picea; species Picea glauca. Next base: position 345,496 of record JZKD02S2247914.1, read on the forward strand.
TCTAGGGTGTATGTGTTCATTCTCCTGCCATGAATCACATTCTTGTCATATTGCCACGGTCTACCCAACAATATATGACAAACATCCATGGGAATAACATCACAGAGTATTTCATCTTTATACCCTCCTATTTTAAACTCAACTAAACATTGCTTAGTGACATTTACTTGATGTCCCTTTTGCAACCACGAAACTCTGTATGGGCTTGGATGATCAATCATCTCCAGCTCCATTTTTTCTACCATATCCATTGAAACGAGATTATCTATGCTACGAATGTCTACAATAACTTTACATTTCCAGTCTTTGGCTTTGCACGCAGTCTGAAAAAAGTATGTTTCTTTGGATTGAACTCTCCACCTTCTTCTCTGGTGTCAAAAGAGATTTTTGCATCATCAGCGATCTTCCTCCTTCAACATACTCTGCCTCAACATTCCGCCTTTTCGCTTCAGCAATGTGAGTCTCTCCTTCCTCTTTCTTCTTGGTTGGACATTCATAAGACTTGTGTTCGACCTTTCCACATGTGAAGCATGTTATCACTCCACCTCTTCCTCTTCCTCTACCTCTAGTATGAGGAAAAATGTTGTTATTAGCATACTCTCCTCTCTGATCAGCATACAACCTTCTCTGTCCAACATATTTCCCTTTCTGTGAGCTTCCACCTCTCTCAATCTGAGGTTTCTTCCATTCTTCCTTAGGCTTCTGATTTCTATCTTGGACGGCTGATTTGCCCCTGGCTTGACTTCTTCCTCGGCCTCTTTGACCTTGTTTTTGGCTCATCTTCTCTTCTGCCTTTAGAGCCATTTGATAAGCATCTTCCACTGTTCGGATGGTCATCATGTTCATCTCATCCTCTATGTGAGGTAGTGAAAG
>JZKD02S2247914.1:363301-373639 GCA_000966675.3 Picea glauca
GTGATTCAATGAGTCTTCCTTTGACCTCTGACATCCTTCATCTTGAGAAGTAAACACCTTTTTGTTCAAATTTTATGCCCTTATTCATTATTTTTGAGTTTTTGTCGTTGAAAGTTTGAAATCAATCCCCTGCTTTCTTCTCTCTTATCCGATTGAGCGGGAACTCTAGTGAAAGACATTAGAAATCTATGACTCTTCTCATTTGGTTCTTTGAGGTCATCTGATCTGATTTCTTTCTCCTTCCTTTTGCGTTTTTGGTTTTCTTTCTCTTGTTTGATTGCAAAAGGGTGTGTTGTTTGTGCAAAATCTGCATTTTCTTGTCTGAATCTCCTTGATTTAAAAGGGTAGTTGGAAGGACAAGTTTTTCATTGAATTGATCATCATTCGCATGAAAATGCCAAAAGTACATCTTAATGATTATTTTTCATATTAGTTTTCATTTATGAAATGTTGTAGCATCATATTGGATTTGATTGAGAACAAAATTGATTGAGGGCATTCCTTATCAAGTGCTTGTTAGTGGAAAGAACTCTCTCTCTCCCTTAAATAAATATTCATCGAAAAGAAATGACTGCTTATCATATTTCATGCATATTTTTGGTAATTGAGTCATCATTCCATCAGTTTCACTTTCGTACACCCTCTGAGCAAAAAACAACCATTAAAATCAATGCTTAACTAAAATTTATCAGACTTTTTACATCTTTGTTAGCAAACCTACATTAGTTTAAGGTGTAGGGCTTTGGAATAGGTTGAAAGGATAACTTTCCAAAGCTATCAAACAAACTTAGTATCTTGCGGTAGGGAGAGTTGAATCCAATTTTCGTATTGGCTTGCTGGGATCCCCCTCTCACACAGGGGTTATGCACGAGGTCGCATTCGGGTGAGTTACGGAGATTATCCCTCCGTGGCCCAAATTTTTGTCATGGTCAGATCATATATTGGGGGTCACTGGAAGGTATACCCATGATTATGTGTGGGAGCCTTTTGGGTTGATTTCGGACTTGTTATCCTGCCCATACGTTCTGACTAGACTGTCGACTATTCCTTCCCAGGGGCTGACTACGAGTTGGTGAACTTAGTAGCCACAATATATAGGGTCTCACACAAGGTGACGGTGAAGGGAAGTCTCGTTGTACCTAGAACAGACGTTGGTCAAACTCACTCGGGCTCCTTGGAGGGTAAATCCACAATTACTGTGTGGACGCTTGCACAAAGTGTAAGTCTGTTAAGCATGTCACCAACGTAACTGATCCACCCGCTCTATCCCCGCCCCTTCCTATTTTGATCTCACGACGTTGGATTTCATCACCAACTAGTGGTTTCATCATGGGAAGGTTATGTTTGATTGATTTCTTCTTAGATTCATAGCGTGTGTTGTTTGTTTTACTTAGTGGACCTTAGGTCGAGTCAGTATTAATGGAAGCGAATCTTGGGAGTACCAATGGAGGAACCCCTCCTCCTGGCGAACCTTATACCTTTCCTTCATTTGGAAACTTTGGTCCTCCATATGTTGCCACAGTGAGTCTTCCAGGACTCACTATCGGATTACCAGTTTGGTTGTTCCCCACTCCGGTGATCCTGAATCCTCCCAATGTTTCAGTTGCACCTAATACTTTGGATGTCAATACACCACCCACACATCAACCTCATGTCGACTTTTTTCCTTCTTCGCCCATCAAGTCTCCTTCCATTTCTCTTTCTTCACCTAGTGAAATCTCTAAAGCAAGTAGCCAGGTTTATCAAAAGAAGAAGAAATGAAAAGAAAAGAAGAAGAAGAACCCGAAAAGGACAAAGGCCCCAACAACATCAGATGTTGGCTCTAAGAAACCAGTTACTATTCATAGTATTGGGAGTGTTGATGAGGTCAACAAGATTAAAAGTAAGAATCCAAAACCCAAATTCCCTTGCAGCATTTGTAAGGGTGACCACTTTCTAAGGGATTGCCCTGGTCTTATCCAGGTCTTAGAAATGTGGTCCTCCATGTCATCGGCCTCTGTCGGTCATGTCTATGATACCCCGTCAACTAGTGATGTTCAGGTTGGTAAGAAGAAGAAAACTGTCAAGTTCCCTTGCATGTTATGTAAAGGTAATCATTACTCTCACCTTTGTCCTCGCATGAATGAGGATTCTTCTCTTTTGGAAAAACTTCAACTTCCAAAAGGTTATCGTAAGCTTTCCTCTGACCCATCGTTGGTTGATGGACTGGTCAATTCGGTTCCTTCCTCGATCAGCCTGGTTGATCAGGTGGTCAATCTAGTTTCCTCCTCGATTGAACCACGAACCCAAGTAGCTGATCTAGTTTCGTCATCGATCAAACCCGCTCTTCATCAAAAGAGTGACACCAAAGTGGTCAATATATTTTCATCATCAGTTGATTCCACTCTCCCGTTAGAGAGTGACACCAAAGCGGTTGATCCATTTCCACCCGTTGGCCCCATTCTTCCCTTGGAGAATGAAACTCAAGTGGTCGATGCAGTTTCACCATCGGTCGATCCCATTCCTCCCTTGAGGAATGTCAAAGTGACTGATCCGGTCCCTTCCTTGGTCAGTCCCACCCTTCCTCTAAAGAGTGATAAAGTAGTCTATCCAAGTCCACCATTGGTTGATCTGATCCAATCATCGGTTGATCCTACTCTCCTTCTAGAGAGTAAACCTGATACTGCCCATGTTTTCTCATTAATACAGACTCTGCCATACCAGGGGGCATTCCTCCTTCTCCTATGAAACCCCCTCCAAGTACTAAAGCCATCCTTTTTGATTGGGGTCTGCTAACTAGACCTCATCTTCCCTCCCATATTCCTTTCCAGATTACAGTACAAGTTCGTGGTCGAGACGTTCCTCAAACGCTGATAGATGAAGGTGCGTCCATTAGTATTTTGTCTTCTGTTTCTTGGTACACTTTGGGTTGTCCACAACTTTCACTGGTTACACAAAATCTGTTAGCTTTTAACAGAAGAACTAGTCAACCTTTAGGGATCCTTCCTCAGTTTCCTGTAACTTTGGTAGGGAAAACTGTCTTTATCGATGTCATGGTAGTCCGAGACCCCTTGGATTTCTCTTTACTCCTTGGGCGGGATTATGTCTATGCTATGAAAGCTCTTGTATCCACCCTTTTTCGTGTGATATCTTTCCCTCACAATGGAAGAATTGTGACTATTGATCAACTTTCATTCGTCGGCCCCAACTGGGTTACCTCCCTAAGTGGTTCCTATATGCAGACAGTATTTCCCCCACCGCATGTCAATTATGTGGCATTGTCTCCCATGACATCAACTTCCGATGATTTGGATCCGGTAGTTGACATGGTGATCTCTTCGGTAGGGTTATTGGATCTCAATCTCCTTACCCCTGTCACGACCCTCGACATGTGTTCCTTCTCAAGTGATCATCTTCCATCCAACGAAGATCTCCTAGAGGCCATGACCATGTTTTCTCCATTGACATGGTACCCTTACAGAGTATTATCCTCTTGGAAGCCATGATCTGGACGAAACCACGAACATAGTTTCTCTTCTCTGTGGCAAGCTCATTAAAAAATGAAACAGAGGCCTTGAACATAGTTCTTTTCCTGTGTCAATCTCGTAAAAAATGAAACAGTCACCTCTCTTGAACCTTCTTTTCATTCACCCTTCTCCTTCGGTGAATGAATCGAAGCTTGGAGGGCATGTCTCCAGCCTTTACTGATCTTTCTGGAGTTAAGCCACTAGCTTTCATGTTGGGGGCATACTGAGCTTAGTCTTTGTTCTTTCTCGTGCTCATAAATACATGAGAATACATCTAGGTAGACGTTTATCTCTTTTTCGGACTTGTATGGATACACGAAAAGGAACCCCATGGAATATCCTTTAAGCTCTTTTCAAACTCTCTAAACATGAAAATATTGTCGAGTGATCTTGCTTCCTTTCCCACTCATTAAAAGGTTTGAAAGGGTGTCTTTCGAGTGATAATTTATCTCTTTTTCGGCCTCACGAGACTACCATTATGAAAAAGGACAACATTGGAGTCATCTTTAATTCCTTTTTAGAATCTCTAAAGATGAAAAGATTACCAAGTGACCTTGTTCTTTTCACGCTCGTTAAAGTATTTGAAGAAAACATTTGTTGAGCGATAGTTTATCTCTTTTTCGGTCTCGTTAGACTACTTTATGAAAAAGGAACTGAGAGAGTTCTCTTTTAAGTGTTTTTCCAAACTCTATAATCATGAAAAACCTTCGATTTTTCTTTCTTTAGACTCGCTAAACAAAACATCGATAGGCCCATACGGGACCGAACCCTTACTTCTTCCAGTTCGTTAAACAAAGGAAGAGGAACTTACCAAAGGTGAGTTATATCGAGCATGTTTTATCCTCATTGAGCTCATTAAATTAAAAAGAGGTACTCATCTATCTGGATGGGGGAAAATTTGAAAGAATCAAGCCAAGCAGTCTCTTGAGAACATTACCAAATAATTCTTAGAGTCACCCTTGAACACGGCACTTTGTCATATGCATGCATTATAATCCATTGAACCTCTGCATTGAGCCAATCCTTTTAGTTTTTTTTCACTCCTTTGGGTCACCTGACGTAAGTCACAACATCCTCTGTATCATCAAGTTTTGGTTCATGTCATGTTTTTTCTGTTGTGCCCTAGTGTTCAAGGGAAGTATCCACCTCTAGAGTCAGCCATTCCAAATATCTTGTCTCAAAACCTATGTCAGTCCATGTTCATTCGATCTACCAATTACATCTCTATGTCTATTCCATGTCGTTGATGGGGGATACATCAAGGCCCTCCTTCGATGAGATTATTCCTGTCGACCTTAGCACATTATCCAGGAATTAGACTTAGAAACCAGTTACTACTTTGGGACCTGCATGCCTCAATGGGAAGCCTCCTCACATTCGACAGTAGGTTTACATCATTGACCTATGATCAAATGATTCCATGGATGTTCGACTCCAGCTCATCCATTCACATTCGTTGGAATGTACTAGGGTACCTTGGGAATCATTGACATTAATGGTGATCTCCCTCGCACCTGTTAACGGTTTACACCATTTACCAATAATCAAGTGGTTTCTGCCATGTTCGACATCAAGACATCTATTCACATGGGTAGATTCATACCACGTCGGGATCGGTAAGAAGACCCTGGGTTGAATGATCACTTTGATATATGCTTTTCCGAGGTTGCGAAGGAATTTACCTTGGACAAATGATACATACATTGTTACATAGATCCACTTTGTATTGAACGTGGCTATGTCTTGTCATCTCATAGATCCACTATGTATTCTTCGTGGCTACGATCAGGTCAGGTCATCAGAGTATAGATCCACATTGTATCCTTGGTAGATATACCTTTTTATCAATACAATTATGGATCTGCAGTGTATTTTATGGTGGCCATATCACCCAAGCATAGGTATGCCTGCCTTAGGTTTTGAAACATGTCATGAAATTTGTTGGATGTTTGTGTGCATCTTCCGTCAGGTTCTCCGAGTCTATACCCTTGCTTGAAAGTCTACAAATCATTTCAGTTATCAGTTCTCATATTCTAACTTAATACTTTGGTGGGAAATCTGTTACACATCAACATTGCTCGCTTCGATAAGTGTCGCAGGTGTCGCATGTCCCTCACAACTGTCGAAAGTGTCGCATGTTATTCATAAGTGTCGCAAATGTCAAAAAAAGCATATTTAGATGAGGACAACACTAAGGAGACACTTAGAGTACCTCAAACACCTGATTTGAACAAGGAGAATGGCTAATTGGAGTCAAGAATCTCTTACCACCTGAAAGGAGCTCTCAAACTAGGGTTTTAAGGGAGAGCACTCCCCTACATCAGCCTTAGGAGCACTGACTCTCCCCTACAAGGTGCTAGAGAGCGTTATAACACCAAATCACCCCTCTTAAGGAGCACTACACATCTTTGAAGTGTTGGCACTCCCCTTGAGCCTACTAGGGAGCGTTATAGCGCACTGATGCCCCTTTTGAGGGAGCGTTGTCTAATCTGGGTAGTGGTTGATCTGTTGAGGAGAGTAAGGGGAGGATCTTTCAAGTTTGGAAGGTAGTTGCATTCAAATTCCTGGTTCAATCAGAAGATCCCTGATCTAAGGAGGGAATTCCTCAACCTACCCTAAAGATACCTCAAGAGGTTAAGCCTCTCTAAACCTATATAAGAAGGCTCTATGATGGTGGAAAGGGGGAAGAATTGCAAGCATGAAACCTATGATCTCATAGGAAACACACAGTGAACTAGAGGAGAGGAATTAGTGAAGTTGCTATCATCCAGATCATGGATGTTCTGAGCAAGGGTTCGGAAAAGGGAACTTGACGAAGTTGTCGCATTTGCATCTACGATTGTAAGTTACTGTTGTCATTGCTCTCATTAAGATGACACGGTTGGCCTATTTATTTCTAGTTCGTGTCTGATATTACATGAACTTATCATTGATATATAGATCTATTTTCAAGCTAATATCAATATATTAGGAAGTGGTCATACTATTGTTTGTCTATAGGGCTCATCGAGGAACGAAAGAATGGAGCCCAACTCGGAGCATGCAGGGACAAACGTTGGTAAAAGGTACCTTTTTTTTCCTTTATCCTCATGCATTAGTTTGTATAGATCTTAAAGGAAGTTAGTTTTCATGTTAAGCATCTTCTATCTTAAGATTTAAGAGCCTATCTCTCAAGAGGTGATCTACCTGTCCGCAAGGAAATTTTCCTTCAACAGAAACTAACGACTCCACTGGGGAAGAATCATAACTTTCTTAGTTTTGTTTTTCCTCATAAGCCTTGTCTTACCCTTCATGTTCTTAGGCCTTTTTCACCCCTTAATATCTGATTGCACTTGCTGATTGACTCCTTACCCCATCACACTCAACCTAATTGTCAAAATTTGATTCAAATTTTGGGTTTTTTTGGACTTTTTGTGAGTTTTTTTAGCCTGGCGCCCCCCTTCCTTGTTAGTAGAGTGTCAGCACTCCATTAAGCTGCTAGACAAAGCTTTATAACACTCTGGTGGCCATTATACCAGAGCGTCAGCCCTCTTTTCCCCAAAATCTCTTCAAAATTTCCAGTTTTTGGAGGTCCAAACTCTATTTTTTCACTTCTTGAGCTGCTTTGTGATTCAATGAGTCGTACTATTTTTTGTCTATAGGGCTCATTGAGGAATGAAATATTGGAGCTCAACTCAGAGCGTGCAAGGACAAACACTGGTAAAAGGTACTTCTGTTCTTCTTCTTCCTCATGCATTAGTTTGTATAGATCTGAAAGGAAGTCAGTGTCCACGTTAAGCATCTTTTGTCTTAAGAGTTAAGAGCCTAGTTCTCAAGAGGTGATCTACCTGTCCACGGGGAGATTTTTCTTCAACACTTTCTTAACAGAAGAAGAGTACCGAGCAATGGTAAATGCAAGTCAGGAAGCCTTGTGGATTTGAAAGATCCTTTCAAAGTTTGGATTCCAGTAGCAACATCTGACCAGCCTTTGGTGCAACAATCAGAGTGCCATCAAGATTTCCAAAGACCCAGTTCAACATCAGTGCAAAAATCACATCGAGCTACAAATTCACTTCATCAAAAAGCTCATTCATGATCAAGTTATTGAAGTTCTCTTTTTCCTTACAAAATATCAAGTTGCAGACATTTTCACAAAGTCTCTTACAGAAGCAAATTTTTCAAAACTTAGATCTATGTTAAGAGTTCATGAAGTTGTCATTAAGGGGGGATAAGATCTAATTCCTCCTTCCTTCTCCTATTGTATCACTATTGTAAATATTTCAATGATATCTTGAGTTGTTCTTAAGGGGGGATGTTATGATACTTAGACACTAAGGAGTTAGTTAAGATCTACTTGGTCTAATGTGTCATTAGGTAAAAGTGTGTTTCTTAGTGTGTTTATTTAGTGTGCATTAGTATGAATTTTTAGTTAGGAAATCTGACGGTCATGATATGTTCTCGACATAGAGTGATCTGACAGTTCATATTATCCTCAATGTTAAAAACCATTGATCTGTGGCTTAGCACCCGATTGGTCCATGATCTTTATTTAAAGGGAATGGAGGGTCATTTTTTGATGATTAAGTGAGATAAAATCTCTTGCAAAATATCTCTGTAATATTTGTCGTTTGCATTAATAAACTTCTCCAAGTGGTCGTGTATGCTGGGGCTGTGGATGTTTCCCCATAGGGGTTCTACCACATGGAAACAATGATGTGTTGATATTTGATCTGGTTATGTGAGAGGTTACTGAAGGTTTTTTTTCCTTTGATGGAATATTTTTGTTATCAAACAATCTAGAGAAGATAATTTGGATCGTCCATTTGATGGATGATGCATCATAGGTCACGTGGCAGGGGTATCATGTGGGAACATGTCTCACCTGGATTTAGTATCTTTTGGGACCCAACCTTTTAATTTTTTAGTGACACGTGGAATGCATGCCATGGGTACACATCACCATAGGTGACATCAATATGCCATGTCATCTCTAAAATTATGTCCTCTGGGGCTATCCAACGTCTCTACCAATGAAAGTGTCGAAGTCGTCGAGTAACAAATTCACATACATCATTGATCTAAGAGCCCTATGGGACCTTTCTCAATCGTTCTATCAAGAAGTGGAAGGATGGAATAAGAAATTTATTAGGTATCACTCTAGTAGAGTTGAATGACTCGGGAGTGAAAATGTCTCAAAGTCCCAGAGCATCGAAGTCCCGAATTGATTAAGGACCATCTGTCCCAATGCTTGATTCAGCCTTAGTCATTGGATTAAACAGTGGAAGGATAGGGTAAGTACATTGACGGGTATCATTTATCTATGTGGATTTTGGTGGCCTCCCACCTATTCCAATTGGTTCATATTAACAACTTTCCAATTTCGCATTTTTTTCCTAGTTTTTGGGTACCCGACTTCTCGAGTCGTTTTGAGGTCCTAAACATCGTTTTTAGGGATCTCCATAGTCAAACTATAGACATAGTTAGAATATGATGGAAAAATTTGTATTCCTCAGATATACCTTTCCAACAGGCTATTGTGTGCCTAAAACAAAGATTATATGCAAAAGTTACGACCCTAGGAAGTTGATGTACTAGCTTACCCCAACCGAGCCCACATGACTTTTGACACTTCATCTCCTAGGCTTAGGTTTTTGGATGTCTAGGTTTTTTGCATTCGTGTTTATTGTAAAAATTCCTTCATATCCTCATTGTAATGAGATTCTTGCAATTGAGCATAGTTGTCACATCTCTTCTTAGAGATAAAGCGCCACCATTCGAGCAAGCTTGTTTTTTGCTACATTTTACAGTTTCAACTAATTTCCTTATTGAATATAAACCAATTTTATTGTATCTCTGTTATATTGTGTTAAACATATTTTAATATTTTGTATTCATTTTTTTCTACTCATAAAATATGGATCAGTGGTATCAGAGTAGTCTGCTCCTTATCATTCTTAATGCATGTCCCCAATGAGGTCAAGGTACAAGGAATTGTGTCTAGATCTTGTTTCTCTTGAGTACAAAATCTCTTGCATGTACAAGAGACCTCTTATTGGCGGGAGAAATTAAATATGATGGTAGATGATATCCTTTCAAAAATTTTCTTGAGGGATCCCTCATGTAACAGAGGAATGAGATGATGGATAATTTTACTAAAATCCTTCGATGGCTACTGACAGGCTATGCATCTTCCTCGAGTAGAGGCGCCACCCTCTTCAAGGTACAAATAAACATTTATATTCCTATATTTGAAGGGTAGATAGATGTAGATGTTCTATACAAATGGTTGAATCTACTAGAAGGGTGTTTTTGTCCATAACTTTTCGAATAAAGAAAATATTACTTTTGCACTCCTCAAAGTGTTGGTTGTGGAGCCTGATTATCTTCCTGATTTAGAGGCCTTTTACTTTCAGCCGTTTTTATACCCCATGAAGTATTTACACCCCAGAAGTATGTACACTCTTCCACGCGGGGGAGTGAAGAGGGGGGGTACCCCCTCTGCGGGGTCCGAGGGGGGCTATCCCCCCGGATGGACGGTTTGGGGACAAGTAGACCCCCAGCGAGGGTTTGGGGGAAAAGCCCCCGAAGAAAAATTTTTCTTGTAAAAGTATATTGTAATTCATTGTAAATTTGGACCATTCATTATAAGGTCACAGATCTAACGATAGAGATTATGTTAGGTTTTTTTCCCTAGAAGGCAACCCTCTTTTATGAGGGAAATGTATTGTGGCTATGTAGGTTGGCAAGTATTGTATTATGAGAGAGGAGACTGTGAGAGAAAGAAAAGGAAGTTACAACAAGTTTTGTTGTAGGTTGTATCCCTTCATTTTGCTGGATAATAATAAAGAAAGGA
>JZKD02S2247914.1:381279-412894 GCA_000966675.3 Picea glauca
AAAAAATGGAAACATTATTTGTTGGGGAAAGAAACCATTGTTCACACCGATCATCAACCACTGCAATACTTACAATCACAGACAAAGCTATAACAAGCTAGGCACTTCAGATGGATGGGTTTTCTTCAACAGTTCCACTTGGTTATCAGGTATAAGAAGGGCATTTTTAACAAAGTCACTAATATGCTTTCAAGGCCTATTATTAGTGCTTCAGTTATTCTTAAGCATATTCCTATCATGCATGAAAGTTATGTTGAGCAATATGCTTTGGATATTGATTTCAAAGAAGTATATCAAAATTTGTGCCACTCTAACCATGTTGAAGAATTGGATTACCATGTGCATGATAATCTTTTGTATCATCTTGGCAAGCATCCTAAACTTTGGGATGAGCATTTACACTACATTCAACATGCTTACAATCATGCTAAGCACTCTTCAACTCAAATGTCACCATTTGAAGCATGTTTTGGCTATTTTCCCAAATCTCCTTTAGATTTTATCTTTGGGAAGGATATTGCTATCAATGGTCAATATGACATTGATAGGGAAGAAAAGTTCATTGAACAAATTCAGTTAATACATCAAGTGGTGCAAAAGCAGTTGGAAAAGAGTCAAGCCAAGTACAAGACGAGACATAACAAGCATCGTGTTGATCACAGTTTCCAAGTTGGAGATGAAGTTTGGCTTTACATTAGTAAGGAGAGACTTAAAGGAGAAGGTAAAAAATTGAAACTAATTCAATATGGTCCTTTCAAGATTATCGACAAGATTGGTAACAATGCCTTTCATTTAGATTTGTCTCCTTATATGCAAATGTATGCAGTTGTTAATGTTGAGAATTTGAAATTGTATGAGCCTCCGTTGATTGATGATCATGGAGAGCATGTTCATATTCCTTCTATAGATGATTTTTCCCCAGAGTATCTTACAGAACTGCATGAAGACACCATCCTTGATAGGAGAATGTGAACTTCAAAACAAGGAAATGTGGAGTATCTTCGAGTTGGTCTTAAAGGTACAAATCCAAGCAAAGCCAAGTGGATTGAGGTTGGAAGAGTGAGGGAACTATACCCTCATATTCACATAGACTAAATATAGTCTTTTGAAGGTCCAAAAGCTTTCCAATGGGGAGGTGTGATCAGGGGATCAAATTTTGCTCAAAAATTCAAAGTGTTCGGAATCGCTTCAAATCAGACGAGAGCATAGGCCTCCTCGTTGCGAACCCAATGCAACTCATTTGGGTTCAAACAAATGTTGGGAGCGAGAGATATCGTAATTTGTTCGAATCGTCAAATAGGTAAAAAAAAGGACGCTGACTGTGCGGTCTGTACAGGCTGACATGGAAGAGGTCGTACGATGATGTGGTAGAGGCCGTACATCTATACGTTGATGTGGCAGGTGATGGTGTGGCAATTCTGGATGCCGAGGACGAATGACATTCTAACACGTGGAATTTTATGGACGAATGGTACGGTGCCACGTGGCCCAGTCATGGGCTACCATGTGGCACCATTGTATTGGTTATGGGTTCAAAACTTTATGGAGTCCGTGGGATTTGAACCCCGGACCTCCCCACCGGTCAAGCCTTTGCAAAGTCTTCCCTACCAACGAACCATGCTTTGTTCCTTGTTAACTATATGTATTAAATTATATTTGAATTGATGTAATGTTACCAATGGACTATCGTTTGCACGGGAGTTTGTATTACAAACGGAGCCCAACCCCAGTTTCACATATGACCACAGTTCAAAACGTGCATGGTTTACGTATTGCCAATGTTTAAGCCTTTGGTCACATAACCTGTGACATGTGACCTTGTCACAGAGCGCAGGGAAGTTGAGTTTAAATGTTATCCCTTTTGTATTTACGCGAGGTCACATGGACCCATGTACCCACGGGTTTGGCGGTTAGGGGCTGGCGTGCCCATAACCGTCCTACAGTTTGCACCATTTGTGTGGTTGCGTTCGGTGCCAGGTTTCTATGCTTTAAATTGCGTGTGTGCTAGGTTGAACGTACAAGGGTGCAATTTGTAGATGCAAAGACAACAAGCTTGAAGGGGGGACTTCCAGGAAGCCTAACTTCTTCATTTTTTGGCCAAACGAGGTGCCGAAAAATCCCAGCTAGGGGTTTTTGGACGTTCTGAAGCCATTGGAGTAGTCTATTTGGCAGTTTGAACATTCTAAAGCACATTTTTGAGAAGTTTGAGAAAATAATACTAATGATCCATTGGAAGCTGGACCAGGAGATGTAGCCCAAGAGAGGGGTGAACTCCTTTATCATTTGTTGTGTTATGTGTTTATGTTCATTGATATGTCGTTGTTTATATGCATCTTAAATGAGTAAATCCTATTAATGATGTGTTGTAAAGTTGATCCATTTGCTTTTAACACATAAACTTTACTTGCAAATATTTTCAAGATTACAAGTCTTCTTCATTTTTAGATCACTTATTATGGAAACATCATGCTATATATGAGTCTAGGCCTCGTAGTTTTATTATTACTTTGAACTGGAAATTGTACAGGATACCCGAGGCAATCCCACCTAGTGTCATTTCCTTGATCCCTACCAAGCAATGCAGGAAGGTGGTGGCACAGGAGAAGACCCAGGGTTCGGCTCTAAGAGCACAACAACAAGCTCTAGATATTGGCCCTTTCGGTAACACCTGCGAGGTAGATGCAGTCTCACCTGAAGCAGCTATGAGGGGGTTGCAGGAAAGATATGTCTACAACCAAGGGGAATATCAAGTGGATCGAGTACGAGAAAAAAACAACATGCATATATCACTTATCAACTTAGATCTAGTCTACACATCTTGTTGGCCCTTGGTTACGGAAGGAATTAAAGAATAAGGAATAAAAGGTGAAAAGACAACTTCGCAGAAAACATAGTAATTGTTATTGGGGCGAAGTGAGCAAAAGAGCAGAAAAGAGAGTGAAGTACGGAAAAACAAGTCGTTGGACGAGAAGAGCGAGGATGACAGATAAGCAAGGAAGATGGACCGAGGAAAACTCAACAAGTGAAGAAATCCACCATTAGCACCATGTGGGAAGAAAGAAAATACAGATTGGTAAAGCCCGAGAAAAGTGAGTCAAGTTGACCTAGGGTTTTAGACACCTAGGGTTTTGTTATCTAGGGTTTTGGCACCTATGTTTCAGCCTAAAATTGTCGGTGAATGATTGTAATGAATAGATAGAGGTCTAAAGGGCCTAGGTTGGGTGGGTGATTTTAGGTTGATCTAGCTCTATTATTGTATTGAAAGAGAGAGATGTGTTGAGTGAGAGAGCCTTCTAGTATTGTAAGATCTTCATTTGTGTGTGAAGGAAAAGTCCTATAGATGGGTGTGTAGGAAGGGAAGAGAAAGAGAGAGAAGAAAGAATATTTTCTAGCTAAGAGCACATACAAGTACTATATGATTTACCTTAATAAATCATGATCATAGTTCTATGGACGTATCCCTAGAGAGAGGGTGAATCACGTACATCTTTTGTTGTGACTGTGATTGATGCTTTGATCTTTGTCAATGTTATATTGTTATTTGCATTATTTTATTAGATCGGATCTATAGTTGTGCAGGATAGATCTAACATGATAAGTGATAGATTCATGTTGTGTTGTTGTTGTACTGGATCCACCTGATATTCCCTTGGTTATAGACATTTTTGTCCTGCGACCCCCTCATAGCTGCTTCGGGTGAGACTGCATCTGCTTCATAGGTGTTGTCGAAAGGGCCAGTAGCTAGGGCTTGCTGGTGTGCTCTTGGAGTGAACCTTGGGTCTACCCCTGTGCCAACAAATGGTTCCATTGCTCAGAGCAGAATCGTCTTGAGGGAATGTCAAGGTGGTTCCCATCGAAGACAGAGATTCAAGAGTGGATAGATGAGAGAGAGAAGGACTTCACTGAAGCCCAAAACAAGAACCCTAAGATGAGTACTGAAGATTGGCTTCAAAGATACATATTCATCGACATTGATGAGATCTTCTTTAGAGGAATCCATCAAGATTTTCCTGAGTGACTAGCTAGGTTAGCAGATACCCAATTTGAGATCAGACTTAGAACCCTTGTGGTTTGGATGTCGGTGTTGATCCAGAAGGTCAAAAAAGTCGATAATGTTGTGTCCAGAGAATTAGATCATTGGTTTGATAGTACCATTAGAGGGTATATCACCGCATTTGTTGTTGACAGAGTAGAATCGTATAGCCAAGCTGAGAGATACTTTTTCAAAGGACCCAGAGGAATTTTTTTTCACTTTATGAAGTTTAGAATCAAGATGTTGTTGCATGAAAAGAACGTCTTGAAGATACAATAGACTGGATTTGAAAAGGCTAATGTTCAAGAATTCAGACAGTGACAGCGACACAAAAGCTGGGCATATGCATAGTGGGAGAGTATTCAAAGGGGTTCAACTTGAGAACATGTTTAAGAAAAGCTACAGGAAGAGGGTTTCTACAATGGAGAAGAGGCAAATCTGACAAATGGAGAACATTCAAAACTCGCTAGGACAGAGGAAGGAGAAGCTAAAGAAATTCGTCGGAATGAGCCAGAAAGCTCAGGAGTTGTGCAGACCACTGAAGTAAGAACTATTGACCCTCTTGTTACTTAAATAGTGTTAAGTAATCAGAATAGTCACAATCACCAGAGTCCTCCGAGTACCACTACTAGCAGTTCGACATCTACTCAGATAGGAAACCTAGGTAGCTCTATGGAAGATGAGATGAGGCTCCCTATCTTTAGGGGATATGGATCTGAAGATCTTGATCAGCATTGGTTTCTATGTGAAGCTGTATGGAATATTAAAAATTTCACCAATGAAGCTGTTAAAAGGAACCATTTCATCACTACACTGAGGGATCACACACTGAGCTAGTACATGAATCTTGTCTAAGGACTTGCGCAGCCTAAGCCACTAAATGAGATCAAGAATGTGATGATTGAAGAGTTTAATAAACCTAAGTCAAAGTCACAATGAATTATAGAGTTGAAGGAGATCAAGAAAAAGGTAGTCGAACCTGTTTGGGAGTTTGACCAGAGATTCAAGACCTTAATAGGCCAATTAACTTTTCAGATCCCAAATGAACATAATAAAGAATGGTTCATTGCTAACCTTTTACCACACATCAGAGTTCCCCTGATGTAGAAAAATATTTCTTCATAGGTAGAATCATTGGAGATCGCCATGAAGCTTGAATCAACCCCTATGGGAGAATCCATCTCAGGTATGAGCCAGATCTTGAGCCAACTGACTAGTTTGTATCTGCAGGTCGAGGATATGAAGAAGGACAAGGGGAAGTAAAAAAGAGAAGATATATGGTGTGTAATATGCAGATCAGAAGGCCATGATAAGGATCATTGTCCTTTATTCCATGAATATTTGGCCTTAGGAGCACCGAGCCCCTTGAAGCAACTCAACCTACCCTGGTGCGAAGTATATAGAAATCAACATCACCCTGGTGAGTTCTATTATATGTAGAATTATGTTCATACACCTGCAAACTTGTATTGCACATTTTGCAAGTCAGTAGGGCATGATGACAGAGATTGTAGGGTCTTTGACCTTATGCATGAAAGATCGAGAGACATCTACAAGATCCAAGGAGAAGTTCAGCAAGAGGGAAACACTCTGTAGTATAACTCCTTGGGAAGAGGAAATTTCAATCCTCGTGGTGGATATAGAGGATGAGGATGAGGAGGAGGAACGGGCTGAGGCTAAGGATAAATAATCTATTATAACTGCGTGTAGCCAGGACATCTATCAAGGGACTGTCAAAACCCTTGTAATACTTGTAGTTGTTACAAGTCATTCGAGCATGTCATTGAGGACTGTCCTGTGCTGCTAGCTAAGCTTCAGAAAATATGAGGACCCTAGAAAAACCCATAGATATGGTTGATCAAAGCAGAACCCCATGGATCATATCCTAGAGTCGTTGTTATCACTCAAGGAGGTGCTACTACAGGAAAGGATAGAATGAATCAAGGAAATATCACAGAAGACTCAGGTATCAGGAAAGCTGTAGAGAAGAACCAAAACTTTGATGTGAAGAAAGAAATATGAATCTTTGAGGAAGCAAGGAAATATTTCAAATAAGGTCAAGGTCATTCCTCAAAGACACGACCAAAAATAAAATAATATGGAATGCCTCAGGCATTTGATCAATCTTCTTCGCCACAGGAGTGAAAAGAAGTAAGCAAGCTCATGGAATTTTTATGCACCTATGTTAAGTTGATTGAGGATAAAGGCGTTGTACAAGAGCTATAGAATGTAATCAGACACTATGAGCTAGGAAAGATAGACCCCTTACTAAATAGTAAAGTACATCAAATTGGTAAGAAAAGAAGGACAAACAAGGAATTACACTTGGATGCTCAAATCAGAGAGTATGATATAGACTATGTGGTCCTCGACTTAGGGTCGGAGGTCAATGTCATGAAGAAGAAAACTTGGGCACTAGTGGTAAAAATGAAGTTAATCTATTCTCCTATCAGGCTTAGAATGGCTAATCAGCAAGCCTTCAGCCCATTTGGATGACTGGAACATGTCCTTGTCGACATCAATGGAGTTAGAATGTTTGCACATTTTGAGGCAATTGAGATAGTTGATGACAGTTTCCCTTACCCTGGTCTGTTATGAATTGATAGGGATTTCAATAACTCTACTATGGTTGATTTAAAGAAAATGTGTATGAAATTTGAAAGAGATGGCCTTAGGTTCATTGCACCCTTAGATCTAGATGAGGTTCTGTGATACACAGAGACCATAAGAGAATAATACCATGCATACGAACTGGAAAACATTTACAAACTAACAACCAGACAACATGATTAAATAAACCCTACAACTGATGGGAATCTAAGCTGGAAAAGTGATAGTGCGTGTTCATCAATTTTAGAAGAAGCACTGGAGAACTGGAAAAAATAGATGTATGAAGTATCCACCAGAATATGTGCCAGATTAACCAGAGACGTTCGTTGAATCATCACAACAGTAAGTAATTTACCAACATTTGACGATCTAAATCCTTTAGAGTCCTTCCTATCATATTTTGAAACAAGTGTACCAATACAAAAGATATTGTTGGCAATGGATGAGGCCCTAAAATCCACACTAGCAAGGTGGTGGGGGACGCATAAAATCAATATCACAGACTGGACACAATGTCGAACCTTGATGACAACGCATTTCTCCGCACAAGTAGTAAGTTGCAAAGTAAGTTATACCGGTCGAAGTTGTCCAAAGGACCATGTGCGAAGCTATGAAGAGGCCTACAGTAACATTCCTCGAGAAAAATGGGTGCACAGATTCATTAACATGTTGAACACAACTCCTATCAACTAGTACCTTCAAGCGATGCTGCACCTCATCACCACAGATTGGGAAGGTATGATTCAGAATTTTGTAACCACCTTTTTATTTGAAAGTGAATATCCTTCAGTAGACCAAGAATTACATATTTTGAGACAGAAGGTATTTGAAGAGGCATCTAGCCTCCCTATGGAACAAGAAGAGGATGAATGGACTGTGCCTCTCCAAATATTTCAGAGTTGCTACAACATCAATGTCGACGACGATGATCCCAAGAAGGTGAACATGACCGAAATAGAAGGCCAAAGATATGTGGAAGGACCAAGATTTGAGCTACCATTGATTGGTCAACCAATCAAGATTAAAAAAGTCAATATTGGGACAGAGGGGACATTGAAGCTTGCCAATGTCAGAGATTAATGGGATGTTGCTACCATAGACAAGATTACAGAGTTGTTGCACGAATATCAAGACTTGCTTCTGACCAATTTCACTGATATGAAGGGTATCAAAGGACCTATTGGAGAGATGAGAATACATTTGAAACCATATGCAAATCCAGTCAAGAAAAGACCCTACAGATTGAACCCGAAATACAAGGGAAAAGTAAAGATTGAGCTTGACAGAATGCTGGAAGCAGGTATTATTGAACTTGTCGAAGAATCATAATGGATTAGCCCTATGGTGGTACAAGAAAAAAATACAAGAGAAATCAAGATATTCATAGATCTCAGGAAGTTGAATGATGCTTGTCTGCATGACCCTTTCCCTACACCATTCACTGATGAAGTATTAGACAATGTGGGAGGCCAGGATGTATATTCTTTTACAAATGAATTCTTAGGATACCATCAGATCTGGATTGCCAAGGAGGATCGCCATAAGACCACGTTTTATATAGAATGGGGGTCTTATTAGTATACAGTAATTCCATTTGGACTGAACAATTCCCCAACCATATTTTCTAGGGTTGTGGTCGAAGCGTTCAAAGAATTTTTTCATAAATTTCTAGAAGCATATTGTGATGACTGGATTGTATTTAGTTCATTAAAAAATCATATTGAATGTCTGAGACTAATGTTGGATAAATACAGGCAGTGTCAAATTGCATTGAATCTGCAGAAGTGCATATTCATCTCACCATTTGGAGTGTTGTTAGGTAATATTGTATGTAAGAAGGGATTGTTGGTAGACTCCTCTAAAATCGCCATTATCGTTGATCTACCACCTCCAACATCAGTCTAGCAATTGCACACTATGCTGGGACATACTGGCTATTAAAGGAAATTCATTAAAAGCTATGCCCAAATTACAGCACCAATGGAGAAGTTGTTGAAGAAGGATTGTCAGTTTAGATGGAAAGAAGAATGCCAGAAGAGATTCGACACACTAAAACAAAAGATGGTGACTGTGCCCATTCTGGTTTTTCCAGATTGGAGCAAGGAGTTTCATGTTCATGTCGATGCATCGTCCATTTCCTTAGGAGATGTGTTAGCACAACAGGGAATAGGAGACATCAATCACCCGTTAGCCTTTGCTAGCAGGAAGTTATCCACAGTAGAAATAAACTACACCACTATAGAGAGAGAAGGATTATCCATGGTGTATGTGCTGCAAAAATTCTGCCACTACTTGTTGGGGGGGCACCTCAAAATGTTTACAGATCACTTCGCACTGAAATACCTGGTCAACAATCCAGTGTTGGGGGGGGAGAATATGCAGGTGGCTTCTATTGTTTCAAGAATATGATTTTGAGATCATAGTTAAGCCAGGAAGAATGAACAAGGGCCCTAACTACTTGTCGAGGTTGAAACATGGCGAAGAACCCACCAGTTTGGAGGATACACTATCGGATCCATAGATGCTCACCATTAGAAATATTGATGACCACTTCGCAGAAATAGTCCAGTTCCTGTCAACAGGAATGGCACCTAGTAAGTATACAATTCCCCAGAAGAAACAACTAGTAGTTCATGTTGCAGACTTTTCACTGATCCTTGGACAACTATAAAAAATGGGACCTGATGATATACTAAGGAGATGTGTTATGGAGAGAGAGCTACCATTGATCCTTGAAAAATATCATGAAGGAATCGTAGTAGGATATTAAGAAGGGAAAGAAAGTGTGCATAAGGTTCTGTGAGCTGGCCTTTGGTGGCCTACGCTACACAGAGATGCTAAAGATTATGCTAGAGCATGTGATGTATGCCAGAGAGTCAGGAAACCATCGAAATGAGATGAAATTCCATTAGCATTGCAGATGACCCTACAAGCTTTTGAAAAGTGGGCCATTGACTTCATGGGAACCATAAACCCACCAGAAAATCACACAGGAGCAAGGTACATCATTACTGCAATAGAATACTTAACCAGATGGGCCAAAGAAAGAGAAGTTAAGGACTATAGTGCAACTATATATGTGCACTTTATATTTGATCACATCATAACCATATTTTATTGCCCAATGATCCTTATGAGTGACCAAGGCACATACTTCATCAATAAGACAGTTGAAGCCATGAAAAAAGAGTTTGCAGTCCACCATCAGAATCGTACACCTTAAGATCCACAAGAAAATGGGGCAGTTGAAGAATTCAACAAGATCTTGGAGACTGCATTGACAAAGATATGCAGTGTGAATAGGGATGACTGGGATTTAAGAGTACCTGCAGTACTATGGGCCTATAGAACCACTTGCAAGAAATTAACAATGAAGACCCCTTTCAAGTTGGTTTATGGTCTTGAAGCCATTGTCTCGATGGAGTATTTAGTACCAAGGTTAATAATTTCTTCTTTACAGGTATGGATGAAACTAGTGTTGTTCAGGAAAGGCTTGCACAGTTAGTGGAACTCAAAGAAGACAGATTTATTGCAGGTTTCCACCAACAAGTACAGAAGGAATCAGAGAAGGAATATCATGACATGCACGTCAAGAAGAAGGCATTCAAGCAAGGTGATTTAGTACTGGTGTGCGACAATAATTTTATAAAACACCCAAGGAAGTTCAAAACACATTGGCTCAAACCATATGAGATCACCTATGTTATAGAAGTTGGAGTTGCGTAATTGAAAACATTGAAGGGAGAATGGAAGGAAGGATTAGTGAATGGGATTCAGCTGAAGTTGTACTATGACAACCAGTTGCCTAACAACTCTCAGTAAAAGCAAGAAAATCAAGGGTCTAGGTACCAGATGGAGTTGAAACTGGGTACCAGACATAGAAAATATAGTCTGCACAAGGATGGGAAGGAGGAATAGAGCAGAAAGGAATGGATGCAATGAACATTCTAAATATCAAAGAAGAATAGAAGGATCAGATATGAAGTGCCTCAGGATGAGTCACAGGTGAGTTTTGGGAGCCTGTTGGCCCTTGGTTATGGAAGGAAGTGAAGAACAAGTAAGAAAAGGTGAAAATCTAACTTCACGGAAAAACAATAACTGTTACTAGGATGAAGTGAGAAAAAGAGCAGAAAATATGGAAGAAAGTATGGAAAAACAAGTCGTTGGATGAGAAGATTAAGGATGATAGATAAACAAGGAATATGGACCAAGGACAAATCAAAAAGTGAATAAAGCCACTGTTAGCACCTCATGGGAAGAAAGGAAAGACAAGCTGGTGAAGCCTCGGAAAAGTGGGTCCAGTTGACCTAGGGTTTTAGACACATAGGGTTTTGGTATCTAGGGTTTTGGCACCTAGGTTTCATACTAAGTCTGTCAGTTGAATGATTATAATGAATAAATAGAGGTCTAAAGGGCCTAGGTTGGGTGGGTGATTTTAGGTTGATATAACTTTATTATTGTATTGAGAGAGAGAGAAGTGTTGAGTGAGAGAGCCTTCTAGTATTCTAATATCTTCAGCTGTGTGCGAAGTTCAAGTCCTGCAACTGGGTGCACAGGAAGGGAAGTGAAAGAGAGAGAGAAGAAATAAGATCTGTTAGCTAAGATCGTAGACAAGAACTGCATGCTTTACCTTAATAAATCTTAAGCATAGTTCTATGGATGTATCCCTAGAGAGAGGGTGAACCACGTACATCTTTTGTTGTAAGTGTGATTGATGCTCTGATATATGTTGTTGTTATATTTTTATTTGCATTATTGTATTAGATCAGATCTATAGTTGTGCAAGATAGTCAATCTATCTTGATAAGTGATAGATGCATGTTGTATTGTTGTTGTATTGGATCCACCTGATATTACCCTAGTTATAGACATTTCTATCCTACAACCCCCTCATAGCTGCTTCGGGTGAGACTGCATCTGCTTTGTAGGTGTTGCCGAAAGGGCCAGTAGCTAGGGCTTGTTGGTGCACTCTTGGAGTGAACCTTGGGTCTACCCCTATTCCAACACAACTATGGATCTAATCTAACAGAGAAATGAAATAATAGTATATCAATGGCAAAGAATAGATCATCAATCACACATACGACACAAGATATATGTGGTTCACCCTCTCTCTAGGGCTACGTCCACAAAAATGTGCTTATAATATATTAAGGTAAAGCATACAGTTCTTGTATGTTCTCTTAGCTAGCAGATCTTCTTTCTTCTTCTCTCTTCCTATTCCCTTCCTGCGCACACATCTACTGGACTTGACCTTCAAACCCAGCTGAAGATCTTACAACAATAGCAGGCTCTCACACTTCGCACTTCTCTCTCTCACAACAATAATCACTCACAGCAACAATACAGCTAGAGTGAACCCTATTTCCTCATCTACATTCTTATTTATACATTACAATAGCTCACCGACAGCCTTAGATTGAAACCTATGTGTCAAAGCCCTAGATACCAAAACCCTAGGTGTCTAAAACCCTAGGTCAACTTGACTCACATTTTTAGGGCTTCACCATCCTATATTTCCCTCCTTCTCACGCGGTTCTCCAAAGCATCCAACGATGGATTTTTTCTCTTGATGAGTTTTCCATGATCCTTCTTCCTCGCTGATCTGTCATCCTCGATATCCTCATTCAAAAAATTGATTTTCCTGACTTCACTCTATCTTTTCTTCTCTTTTGCTCACTTCGACCCAATAACAGCCACTGTGTCTTCCACACAGTTCACATTTCACCTTTTCTTCCTTGATATTCACTTCCTTCCATAACCAAGGGCCAATAGGCCCCCAACACTCACCTATGACTCATCTCAAGGCACTTCAAATGTGATTCTTATGTTTCAACTTCGAACTACGTAGTGTAGCATTTGCTTTCTCCTTTATGCCTCCTCTTCTTCCTTGTGCAGACTGTGTTTTCTGTGTCTGGTATGCAGTTCAATTGCACCTAGTACCTAGACAATTTTCTTTGTTTTTTTACTGAGAGATGTGAGGCAGCTAGTTCTCATAGTACAACTTCAGTTAGCTCCCATTCACTAATCCTTCCTTCCATTCTCCATTCAAAATTTTTAGTTGTACAACTCCTCCTTCTGTAACATAGTCTATCTCATATGGCTCGAGCCAATGCGTTCTAAACTTCCCAGGATGCTTCATTAACTTACTTTCATATACTAGTACCAAATCACCTTGCTTGAATGCCTTATTCTTGATGTGCCTTTCGTGATAGGCCTTCTCTCTTTCCTTTTGAACTTGTTGTTGGAATCCTGTAATAAATATGTCTTCTTCGAGTTCGACCAACTGTAAAAGCCTCTCGTGAACAACACCAATGTCATCTATGTCTACAAGTGTAGCAATTATTAAGCTTGGTACTAGGTATTCCATTGGAACAATAGCTTCCATAACATACACCAAATTGAAAGGGTTCTACATTGTTAGTTTCTTACAGGTGGTTTTGTAGGCCCAAAGTACTCCTGGTACTCTTAAATCCCAGTCATCCCTGTTCACACTGCAAATATTCGTCAATGTTGTCTCCAAGATAATGTTGAATGCTTCAAAGGTCTCATTTTCTTGAGGATGGTAAGGTGTGCTCTTCTAATGGTAGACTGCAAATTTCTCAGTCAAGGCTTCAACTGTTTTATTTATTAAATGTGTGCCTTGATCACTCATAAGGATATTTAGGCATCCAAAGCTGGTGTTATAACTGGAATTTCATTCACAAATGGTTATAGGAATCCAACATCTTCAAAACACCCATTAGTTCATTCATCACCCAAAAAATTAATTTCCAAAGGGATAAAAACTATACAATTGGTTAAAAAATCATCATGCACTAAGGATACAAAGGCAGCGCACGCACGTGCGATGGTGGAATAAAGCATATGCGCCCAATGTGTGAATCTGGATGCAAAAAGTCATGCACACCTCATAACAACGCATTTATGATTTTGGTCAGCCTCCCACCCACTTCTGGTTCATTTCCCAAGTCGATTTGACACCCAAATCTGAGTTGAATCCGAGGATACACTATCGGATCCACAAATTCTCACCATTATAAATATTGATGACCACTTCGCAGAAATAGTCCAGTTCCTATCAACAGGAATGGCACCTAGTAAGTATACAATTCCCCGAAAGAAACAACTAGTAGTGCATGTTGCAGACTTTTCACTGATCCTTGGACAACTATACAAAATGGGACCTGATGAGATACTAAGGAGATGTGTTATGGAGAGAGAGCTACCATTGATCGTTGCAAAATATCATGAAGGCATCGTAGGAGGACATTAAGCAGGGAAAGAAAGTGTGCAAAAGGTTCTGTGAGCTAGCCTTTGGTGGCCTACCCTACACAGAGATGCTAAAGATTATGCTAGAGCATGTGATGTATGCGAGAGAGTCAGGAAACCATCCAGATGAGATGAAATGCCATTAGCATTGCAGATGACCCTACAAGCTTTTGAAAAGTGGGCCATTGACTTCATGGGAACCATAAATCCACCAGGAAATCACACAGGAGCAAGGTACATCATTACTGCAATAGAATACTTAACCAGATGGCTTGAAGAAAGAGAAGTTAAGGACTATAGTGCAACTATATATGTGCACTTTATATTTGATGACATCATAACCAGATTTTCCTGCCCAACGATCCTTATGAGCAACCAAGGCACATACTTCATCAATAATACAGTTGAAGCCATGAAAAAAGAGTTTGTAGTCCACCATCAGAACCATACACCTTACCATCCACAAGAAAATGGGGAAGTTGAATCATTCAACAAGATATTGGAGACCGCATTGACAAAGATATGCAGTGTGAATAGGGATGACTGGGATTTAAGAGTACCTGCAGTACTATGGGCCTATAGAACCACTTGCAAGAAATTAACAATGAAGACCCCTTTCAAGTTAGTTTATGGTCTTGAAGCCATTGTCCCGATGGAGTATTTAGTACCAAGGTTAATAATTGCTTCTTTATAGGTATGGATGACACTAGCGTTGTTCAGGAAAGGCTCGCACAGTTAGTGGAACTCAAAGAAGACATATTTATTGCAGGTTTCCACCAACAAGTACAGAAGGAATCAAAGAAGGAATATCATGACATGCACGTCAAGAAGAAGGCATTCAAGCAAGGTGATTTAGTACTGGTGTGTGACAATAATTTTATAAAACACCCAAGGAAGTTTAGAACACATTGGCTCAAACCATATGAGATCACCTATGTTATAGAAGGAGGAGTTGCGCAATTGAAAACATTGAAGGGAGAATGGAAGGAAGGATTACTGAATGGGAGTCAACTGAAGTTGTACTATAACAACCAGTTTCCTCACAGCTCTCAGTAAAAGCAAGAAAATCAAGGGTCTAGGTACCAGATGCAGTTGAAACTAGGTACCAGACATAGAAAAGATAGTCTGCACAAGGATGGGAAGGAGGAATAGAGAAGAAAGGAATGGATGCAATGCACATTCTAAATATCAAAGAAGAATAGAAGGATCAGATATGAAGTGCCTCGGGATGAATCACAGGTGCGTTTTGGGGGCCTGTTGGCCCTTGGTTATGGAAGGAAGTGAAGAACAAGGAAGAAAAGGTGAAAATCTAACTTCATGGAAAAACAATAACTGTTACTAGGATGAAGTGAGCAAAAGAGCAGAAAATACGGAAGAAAGTATGGAAAAACAAGTCGTTGGACGAGAAGATTAAGGATGATAGATAAACAAGGAATATGGACCAAGGACAAATCAAAAAATGAATAAAGCCACCGTTAGCACCTCATGGGAAGAAAGGAAAGACAGGCTGGCGAAGCCTCGGAAAAGTGGGTCAACTTGACCTAGGGTTTTAGACACCTAGGGTTTTGGTATCTAGGGTTTTGGCACCTACATTTCATCCTAAGTCTGTCAGTGAATGATTATAATGAATAAATAGAGGTCTAAAGGGCCTAGGTTGGGTGGGTGATTTTAGGTTGATATAACTCTATTATTGTATTTAGAGAGAGAGAAGTGTTGAGTGAGAGAGCCTTCTAGTATTGTAATATCTTCAGCTGTGTGTGAAGTTCAAGTCCTGCAACTGGGTGCACAGGAAGGGAAGTGAAAGAGAGAGAGAGAAGAAATAAGATCTGTTAGCTAAGAGCGTAGACAAGAATTGTATGCTTTACCTTAATAAATCTTAAGCATAGTTCTATGGATGTATCCCTAGAGAGAGGGTGAACCACACACATCTTTTGTTGTGAGTGTGATTGATGCTTTTATATATGTTGTTGTTATATTGTTATTTGCATTATTGTATTAGATCAAATCTATAGTTGTGAAGGATAGTCAATCTAGCTTGATAAGTGAGAGATGCATGTTGTATTGTTGTTGTATTGGATCCACCTGATATTACCCTAGTTGTAGACATTTCTATCCTACAACCCCCTCATAGCTGCTTCGGGTGAGACTGCATCTGCTTCGTAGGTGTTGCTGAAAGGGCCAGTAGCTAGGGCTTGTTGGTGTGCTCTTGGAGTGAACCTTGGGTCTACCCCTGTTCTAACACAACTATAGATCTAATCTAACAGAGAAATGAAATAACAGTATATCAATGACAAAGAATAGATCATCAATCACACATACGACACAAGATATATGTGGTTCACCCTCTCTCTAGGGCTACGTCCAAAAAAATGTGCTTATAATATATTAAGGTAAAGCATACAGTTCTTGTATGTTCTCTTAGCTAGCAGATCTTCTTTCTTATTCTCTCTTCCTATTCTCTTCCTGCGCACCTAGCTGCTGGACTTGACCTTCAAACCCAGCTGAAGATCTTACAACACTAGCAGGCTCTCACACTTCGCACTTCTCTCTCTCACAACAATAATCGCTCACAACAAAAATACAGCTAAATTGAACCATGTTTCCTCATCTACGTTCTTATTTATACATTACAATAGCTCACGACAACCTTAGGTTGAAACCTAGGTGTCAAAGACCTAGATACCAAAACCCTAGGTGTCTAAAACCCTAGGTCAACTTGACTCACATTTTTAGGGCTTCACCATCCTATATTTCCTTCCTTCTCACGCGGTTCTCCAAAGCATCCAACGGTGGATTTTTTTTCTTGATGAGTTTTCCATGATCCTTCTTCCTCGCTGATCTGTCATCCTCGATATACTCATTCAAAAAATTGATTTTCCTGATTTCACTCTATCTTTTCTTCTCTTTTTCTCACTTCGATCTAATAACAGTCACTGTGTCTTCCACACAGTTCACATTTCACCTTTTCTTCCTTGATATTCACTTCCTTCCATAACCAAGGGCCAATAGGCCCCCACCACTCGCCTATGACTCATCTTGAGGCACTTCAAATGTGATTCTTATGTTTCAACTTTGAACTACGTAGTGCAGCATTTGCTTTCTCCTTTATGCCTCCTCTTCTTCCTTGTGCAGACTGTGTTTTCTGTGTCTGGTACGTAATTCAATTGCACCTAGTACCTAGACCCTTTTCTTTGTTCTTTTACTGAGAGTTGTGAGGCAACTGGTTCTCATAGTACAACTTCAGTTGGCTCCCATTCACTAATCCTTCCTTCCAATATCCATTCAAAGTTTTTAGTTGTACAACTCCTCCTTCTGTAACATAGGCGATCTCATATGGCTTGAGCCAATGCATTCTAAACTTCCCAGGATGCTTCATTAACTTATTGTCATATACTAGTACCAAATCACCTTGCTTGAATGCCTTATTCTTGATGTGCCTTTCATGATAGGCCTTCTCTCTTTCCTTCTGAACCTGTTGTTGGAATCCTGCAATAAAAATGTCTTCTTCAAGTTCAACCAACTGTGAAAGCCTCTCGCGAACAAAACCAATGTCATCTATGTCTACAAGTGTAGCAATTATTAATCTTGGTACTAGGTATTCCATTGGAACAATAGCTTCGATAACATACACCAAATTGAAAGGGTTCTACATTGTTAGTTTCTTACAGGTGGTTCTGTAGGCCCAAAGTACTCCTAGTACTCTTAAATCCCAGTCATCCATGTTCACACTGCAAATATTCATCAATGTTGTCTCCAAGATCATGTTGAATGATTCAACAGTCCCATTTTCTTGAGGATGGTAAGGTGTTCTCTTCTAATGGTGGACTGCACATTTCTCAGTCAAGGCTTCAACTGTTTTATTTATTAAATGTGTGCCTTGATCACTCATAAGGATATTTGGGCATCCAAAGTTGGTTTTATAACTGGAATTTCATTCACAAATGGTTACAGGAATCCAACATCTTAAAAACACCCATTAGTTCATTCATCACCCAAAAAATTAATTTCCAAAGGGAAAAAAACTATACAACTGGTTAAAAAATCATCATGCACTAAGGATACAAAGGCAGTGCACGCACGTGCGATGGTGGAATAGCGCATATGCGCCCGATGTGCGACTGTGGATGCAAAAATTCATGCACAACTCATAACGATTCATTTATGATTTTGGTCAGCCTCCCACCCACTTCTGGTTCATTTCCCAAGTCGATTTGACACCCAAATCTGAGCTGAATCTGAGGATCCACTATCGGATCCACAGATGATCACCATTAGAAATATTGATGACCACTTCATAGAAATAGTCCAGTTCCTGTCAACAGAAATGGCACCTAGTAAGTATACAATTCCCCAGAAGAAACAACTAGTAGTGCATGTTGCGGACTTTTCACTGATCCTTGGACAACTATACAAAATGGGACCTGATGAGATACTAAGGAGATGTGTTATGGAGAGAGAGCTACCATTGATCCTTGCAAAATATCATGAAGGCATCATAGGAGGACATTAAGCAGGGAAAGAAAGTGTGCAGAAGGTTCTATGAGCTGGCCTTTGGTGGCCTACCCTACACAGAGATGCTCAATATTATGCTAGAGCATGTGATGTATGCTAGAGAGTTAGGAAACCATCCAGATGAGATGAAATTCCATTAGCATTGCAGATGACCCTACAAGCTTTTGAAAAGTGGGCCATTGACTTCATGGGAACCATAAACCCACCAGGAAATCACACAGGAGCAAGGTACATCATTACTGCAATAGAATACTTAACCAGATGGGCCGAAGAAAGAGAAGTTAAGGACTATAGTGCAACTATATATGTGCACTTTATATTTGATGACATCGTAACCATATTTTCCTGCCCAATGATCCTTATGAGCGACCAAGGCACATACTTCATCAATAAGACAATTGAAGCCATGACAAAAGAGATTGCAGTCCACCATCAGAACCGTACACCTTACCATCCACAAGAAAATGGGGCAGTTGAAGCATTCAACAAGATCTTGGAGACCGCATTGACAAAGATATGCAGTGTGAACAGGGATGACTGGGATTTAAGAGTACCTGCAGTAATATGGCCCTATAGAACCACTTGCAAGAAATTAACAATGAAGACCCCTTTCAAGTTGGTTTATGGTCTTGAAGACATTGTCCCGATGGAGTATTTAGTACCAAGGTTAAAAATTGCTTCTTTACAGGTATGGATGACACTAGCGTTGTTCAGGAAAGGCTCGCACAGTTAGTGGAACTCGAAGAAGACATATTTATTGCAGGTTTCCACCAACAAGTACAGAAGGAATGAGAGAAGGAATATCATGACATGCATGTCAAGAAGAATGCATTCAAGCAAGGTGATTTAGTACTGGTGTGTGACAATAATTTAATAAAAAACCCAAGGAAGTTTAGAACACATTGGCTCAAACCATATGAGATCACCTATGTTATAGGAGGAGTTGCACAATTGAAAACATTCAAGGGAGAATGGAAGGAAGGATTAGTGAATGGGAGTCAGCTGAAGTTGTACTATGACAACTAGTTGCCTCATGGCTCTCAGTAAAAGCAAGAAAATCAAGGGTCTAGGTACCAGATGCAGTTGAAACTCGGTACCAGACATAGAAAAGATAGTCTGCACAAGGATGGGAAGGAGGAATAGAGCAGAAAGGAATGGATGCAATGCACATTCTAAATATCAAAGAAGAATAGAAGGATCAGATATGAAGTGCCTCGGGATGAGTCACAGGTGAGTTTTGGGGGCCTGTTGGCCCTTGGTTATGGAAGGAAGTGAAGAACAAGGAAGAAAAGGTGAAAATCTAACTTCACGGAAAAACAGTAACTGTTACTAGGATGAAGTGAGAAAAAGAGAAGAAAATATGGAAGAAAGTATGGAAAAACAAGTCGTTGGATGAGAAGATTAAGGATGATAGATAAACAAGGAATATGGACCAAGGACAAATCAAAAAGTGAATAAAGCCACCGTTAGCACCTCATCGGAAGAAAGGAAAGACAGGCTGGCGAAGCCTCAGAAAAGTGGGTCAAGTTGACCTAGGGTTTTAGACACCTAGGGTTTTGGTATCTAGGGTTTTGGCACCTAGATTTCATCCTAATTCTGTCAGTCAATGATTATAAGGAATAAATAGAGGTCTAAAGGGCCTAGGTTGGGTGGGTGATTTTAGGTTGATATAACTCTATTATTGTATTGAGATAGAGAGAAGTGTTGAGTGAGAGAGCCTTCTAGTATTGTAATATCTTCAGTTGTGTACGAAGTTCAAGTCCTGCAACTGGGTGCACAGGAAGGGAAGTGAAAGAGAGAGAGAAGAAATAAGATCTGTTAGCTAAGAGCGTAGACAAGAACTATATGCTTCACCTTAATAAATCTTAATCATAGTTCTATGGATGTAGCCCTAGAGAGAGGATGAACCACGTACATCTTTTGTTGTGAGTGTGATTGATGCTTTGATATATGTTGTTGTTATATTGTTATTTGCATTATTGTATTAGATCAGATCTATAGTTGTGCAAGATAGTCAATCTAGCTTGATAAGTGATAGATGCATGTTTTATTGTTGTTGTATTGGATCCACCTGATATTACCCTGGTTGTATACATTTTTGTCCTACAACCCCCTCATAGCTTCTTCGGGTGAGACTGCATCTGCTTCGTAGGTGTTGCCGAAAGGGCCAGTAGCTAGGGCTTGTTGGTGCGCTCTTTGAGTGAACCCTGGGTCTACCCCTGTTCCAACACGACAATAGATCTAATCTAATAGAGAAATGAAATAACAATATATCAATGACAAAGAATAGATCATCAATCACACATACGACACAAGATATATGTGGTTCACCCTCTCTCTAGTGCTAGGTCCACAAAAATGTGCTTATAATATATTAAGGTAAAGCATACAAGTTTTGTATGTTCTCTTAGCTAGAAGATATTCTTTCTTCTTCTCTCTTCCTATTCTCTTCCTGCGCACCCAGCTGCTGGACTTGACCTTCAAACCCAGCTGAAGATCTTACAACACTAGCAGGCTCTCACACTTTGCACTTCTCTCTCTCACAACAATAATCACTCACAACAACAATACAGCTAGAGTGAAACCTGTTTCCTCATCTAGGTTCTTATTTATACATTACAATAGCTCACCGACAGCCTTAGGTTGAAACCTAGGTTCCAAAGACCTAGATACCAAAACCCTAGGTGTCTCAAACCCTAGGTCAACTTGACTCACATTTTTAGGGCTTCACCATCCTATATTTCCTTCCTTCTCACGCGGTTCTCCAAAGCATCCAACTGTGGATTTTTTCTCTTGATGAGTTTTCCATGATCCTTCTTCCTCGCTGATCTGTCATCCTTGATATCCTCATTCAACAAATTGATTTTCCTGACTTCACTCTATATTTTCTTCTCTTTTGCTCACTTCAACCCAATAACAGTCACTGTGTCTTCCACACAGTTCACATTTCACCTTTTCTTACTTGATATTCACTTCCTTACATAACCAAGGGCCAATTGGCCCCCAACACTCACCTGTGACTCATATCAAGGCACTTCAAATGTGATTCTTATGTTTCAACTTTGAACTACGTAGTGCATCATTTGCTTTCTCCTTTATGCCTCCTCTTCTTCCTTGTGCAGACTATGTTTTCTATGTCTGGTACACAGTTCAATTGCACCTAGTACCTAGACCCTTTTCTTTGTTCTTTTACTGAGAGCTGTGAGGCAGCTGGTTCTCATAGTACAACTTCAGTTGGCTCCCATTCACTAATCCTTCCTTCCAATCTCCATTCAAAGTTTTTAGTTGTACAGCTCCTCCTTCTGTAACATAGGCGATCTCATATGGCTCGAGCCAATGCATTCTAAAATTCCCAAGATGCTTCATTAACTTAATGTCATATACTAGTACCAAATCACCTTGCTTGAATGCCTTATTCTTGATGTGCCTTTCATGACAGGCCTTCTCTCTTTCCTTCTAAACCTGTTGTTGGAATCCTGCAATAAATATGTCTTCTTCGAGTTCGACCAACTGTGAAAGCCTCTCGCGAACAACACCAATGTCGTCTATGTCTACAAGTGTAGCAATTATTAAGCTTGGTACTAGGTATTCCATTGGAACAATAGCTTCGATAACATACACCAAATTGAAAGGTTTCTACATTGTTAGTTTCTTACAGGTGGTTCAGTAGGCCCAAAGTACTCCTGGTACTCTTAAATTCCAGTCATCCCTGTTCACACTGCAAATATTCATCAATGTTGTCTCCAAGATCATGTTGAATGCTTCAATGGTCCCATTTTATTGAGGATGGTAAGGTGTGCTCTTCTAATGGTGGACTGCAAATTTCTCAGTCAAGGCTTCAGCTGTTTTATTTATTAAATGTGTGCCTTGATCACTCATAAGGATATTTGGGCATCCAAAGCTGGTGTTATAACTGGAATTTCATTCACAAATGGTTACAGGAATCCAACATCTTCAAAACACGCATTAGTTCATTCATCACCCAAAAAATTAATTGCCAAAGGGAAAAAAACTATACAACTGGTTAAAAAATCATCATGCACTAAGGATACAACGGCAGCGCGCGCACGTGCGACGGTGGAATAACACATATGTGCCCGATATGCGACTGTGGATGCAAAAAGTCATGCACACCTCATAACGACGCATTTATGATTTTGGTCAGCCTCCCACCCACTTCTGGTTCATTTCCCAAGTCGATTTGACACCCAAATCCGAGATGAATCCGAGTGGGGGTTGGTCAATTACCTAAGGATTCCCTAAAGAACCCCTTATTCACACTAAACACTAGTTGAATAATGCCTCAAATATTTTATATAAAAAGAGGCCATGGGTGCACTATATTTTCAAGGAATTCATTTGTATTGTTATGTTGCCTATATTCTCTTGGAGAATCCTCTTTTCTCATCAAGAGAATACAAGCACCATCTCATTTGGCAATTCCTATCACCTCTTGAGTGAATGAGCCTTTGATTGTTTCACCATTTAATTCAAGTTTTCTATTTGTAAGAAGAGCTCAATCATTGGGGATTCAAGAACCCTCCCTTGGAGGAAGAGGGGAACCATAAGTCTCCCTTTCTCTTCAATGTTTTCCCACTAATACAACTTATCCATTGGTGGCATAAATGTTGTTTGTTTTCTTTGTTCTATTTCCCTTATGCACTCTAGTTTAGTTTCTCTTATTGTTATTATCTCATTTTTTTTTTATTTCTTATGTTTGATGTTTCTAACTCTTGCATTCATTGCTATCTTTTCAAACTAACCCAACTCGACTTGTAAGCATCCTTATTTTTCTCATTTAGGTGACTAAAGGGATGTAATAGATTGGTGAATCCACTGGGGATTGGTATCAATTTCTCCCCCATTTGGGTTGTTTGAGTACTTAATTTTGGTTTATTTAACTTGTAGGAACCATAATCGGCTCGATCCTGCCTGCAAAAAGCCAAATTCAAAGCTGAGTTGAGATAATTTCATCTGAAACTTCTTTCATGGCCATGTAACATAAAGTGTGCAGGTTTTTTAACCTACAGTCATCTTATGAGCACGTGCGCCAAAACCACTGTATTTCTCAACACATTCTGCGCACTATGCCAAAATATTGTTTTTCATTTGTGCATTGGTGCCTAATGTGCCTCTATCTATTATGTGACCCGCACATCTGTCCAAAAAATCATACACTATAAGGGTTTTCGTGATTTGTTGGAGGCCCATAGCCTTCTTAAGTTTGATTCTTTGAAGATTGTAATATGCACCACACTTAGATTCCCTCTCTAGATGAAGGGTTAGTCAAAACATATGCACTTAGGGGGTTAAAATCCAAATTTATCCTCTTTTTTCTTTCATTTCTCCACATGGATGTCTTGCTTTGATTAAAAATAAGTTGGAATCATTTTATCACAAATATTGCTTACATTGGGACTAGAAATTGAACGTAAATATTTGAGTATGCTCTTCTCTCGCGCCATCAAGCGATCTTGAGAATCATAAAAACAATTGAGGGAACATTTCATCTCCCTTAAAGACAAAATCTTTAGGAGAGGAAAACAACCCCCCTCGGGACTCCTCTTAGTTTCTTTTCAAAAACATCTTAAAATTGTAAAGGGCCCATACATGCCCACATGCTACAAAGATAGGATAGTTTTGAATTTACTTTCTTATATCAAATCACTAGGGAAGTTTAAAGGTTTTGTAACGGGCCCATACATGCCCACATGTCCACAATCTAAGATAGTTGTTGAAGCTTTCTTATATTACATCAAACTAGGGAGTTAAAGGATTAGTAAGGACCCAGATTTCCACATGCTAGTTTTTTAGGGACTTTAAACTTTCACAAGGTTGTACCAATGACATTTAGTAATTAGGTAATCAAGACTTGTAAGGAACACACGAAGTCCACATGCAACAAGGTGACACCTAACTTATTAAAAATATGGCACACTTTCACTTGTTCAAACACAAAGTCACTACTCACTCACATAGCTTCATCTAGAAAATTGTGGAGGTTGAAGTAAGTTTCCTCCAAAGGGATTCCAAAATGCTCCACCCTTTTTTTTCTTGACGAAACTATCCACTCCCACTTAATTTCAACGAGATTGGTTCACACCCCAAATCTCTCAAACAACTACAACTACATTTTTTCTAAAATCTCACTATGTTTTCTTCCACAGGAGGTGCCAAAAGAAATTTTTTAGTCCAGGTAGGATATCGGGGATAGGAATCCAAATAACTCCCCATTATTTGGTTCTCACATCTTCAAAATAGTAGAATTTGACAAATAGGGAACTTTTAAATCCTCCAAGTCAAGTGTTCCTACACCATAAGGTAGGGAGATGCCCATGAAGGGTTGAAGGCTGAGGTACGATTTTTTTGTGCGTCCCCCCTTGAGGCACCCACCTTTTGGACAGGATCCATCCCATAACCCATTTCTGAGGCCGAAAATCTAAATGTCGCACTTTGACCAAGGTACCTAGTCACCAAATTTTAGGACATCTACCAAGGTGACAATTGTGGGCTGTAATTGCACCTTGATCAGATTTTGTGTGGCTATTGGGAAATATCGTCAGCTCTTTTGGGATATACACCCTCTACCCCTCATTGTAACTGATTACTTCATCCTTCACTAGTTCCTCTTCTGGTGGATTCATACGCCACTGTCGAGTGTTATTGGAAGGTCTAGTTCTATTTGAGAGGAAGGAAGTTTCATCTTTTAGGACACAAACATTTGTTTTCTTTGTTCTCCCACATAGACCAAATCCACCTATCCACATGTATGTTTCTTTATCAATTGATTTATGTATGATGCCCTTGTGATTACATGTGATTGTGAAATATATTGCGAAGGTCCAAAAATTATAGCAAAGACTCTTGTTTATTTTTTTCTCTCATCACCATTTGCACACATCCACTTAGCTAGTCGGACATCATAGGGGACCCATAGAATCCCTGTCGTTACAGACACTTGCTAAATATCCCTCCTCTTCTAGGGGGAGTTCCTAGTATTTCCAACTCATTAGCTCCCTCTTATCACACTCGTGTGAGTGCTACTATTTTGGGATCATCTTTGCTTGGTTCCACTTTACTTGGGTCCACCTCCCAAGGTCAACCATCCCCACACTCTCCTTTACATGGTAGCAGAGGAAAAACCTCTTCTCAAGAAGGAAGTAGAAATCCATCTAGCCCCCTTCACGTGTCAATTACACATAACACTCACACAATGGCTGGAACTAATCCTCCACCACCACCATAGATTCCATACTTGGCTTCCCTCAACATACCAGATCTGACTAAACTCACCAATGATCCAATATTGCACTACCCCACATGGCCTGCAATGCCTACCAAATTACCTTCAGACATTCCCAAATTTGAAGGTAAGGTAGGAGATGACCCTACCAACCATATCATGACTTTCCACTTATGGTTCTCTTCAAACAACATCATGGATTATTCCATCTAATTGAGGTTATTTCAATGCACACTCATTGGTCCATCAACCAAGTGGTACGTAGAAGAAAACTCTGGGTCCCATGTGACCTTTGAATCGTTGGAAAAAGAATTTTTGACCTTATTTCAACTACCAATTCATCATGAAAATGGTCTCGAACTTCTCTCAGAATTCAAACAAACCTTTTCCACACACAACACTGACCACATTCACGAATGGCGTCGATGATGTAGTTTATGCAAAGCAGAAGCCATCAAGCAGCAATGCCTCAATTGGTTTCTCAAATCACTTTTTTCCCTCCTTGCCAAAGACGTAGCCACCACTTTCCCACAGTCTGAAGAGGAAGCCATTGGCAAGGCCCAATAGTTCGAAATCATTTACTCACAATCAAGATACTTATATATGGTATGACCTGATGCCCTAAGACCCATTCCATTTGACAAGGACAAACCTGAGATGTCTCACTCAGTGGATGGATTGATTGGTGCCATGACCCACCACAATCTGTACCCCCCAACTACATATGGTACACCTCCATAGCCACTGAGATATGGAGGAAATCCTTGCTATCCCCCTCCCCCTTATCAATAACCATACCTTGTTTCCATTACTCCACCAATAAGTGAACCCCTGCTGACACCCATAATGCGCCTGACTATTCAGCCAAATTTTGGGAACCCCTCTACTCCTACTTACACCCTAAGCACTAGTGAAAGCACCATGCCTTCCTATGTACCATACAAATCATTGCCACAACATAATCCGTACTTCCCATTTCCTTCTCCTCCCCCGCCTATTTCTTCTCCACAAGGGAAACCACACACTAGGGTTAAATTTGTTCAACCCTCTCCCATTCAGCAAGTCCACCATTTCTAACAACTGAATACAGCAAATCTGACCCATCTATCAAATAATTCCAAAAAGAAAGGGAAAAAATGAACCAATAACAATCCAGGACTAGAAGGGAATCACCCCCAACAAAACCAACTGGTCAGGGGCAACCAAAACAAGGGAACCAGAACCCTCAAGGGGCTAATATCAACAAATGCCAAGGGAAGAATAACAACAATATTCAGACCAACGTCCCATGTGCCCTTTGCAGTGAGTATGGCCCTTATACTCACCATTTCCCCCAAATTGTTGACTTTAAAAAGATGAAAGACTCTGTGAATGGACCACATCCCCCATTATCGTCTGCCCCTCAGTCGACCCCACAAAAATATGTGCAGCAACCACCCCCACCCATGCAGCAAAACCCTTGATCCGGATTATTTTCGGCACGAAATGAGAGCGGAGATATAATAAAGAAATGCACAGAGATATTGCTGATATTAAATAATATAATAGAAATGTATCAGAGATGGAACCATAAACACATATATACAGTAATACATGATTTCTATTAACAAAATAAATGTATAGAGACTATAAAATGCAGAGTGAAAGACTCGCTAAAATGGTGGTAGCTTATCTCTGAGAAGAGATGTGACGGCTACTCGCATCCATGAGAAGATGATTACAATGAGGCTCAGAAGGCCTTTTACAATAAATCAGAATGCCAAAAACCCTATACATCCAAAAACCTAACCCTAGGAGATGAAGCGCCAAAAGTCATGTGGGCCCCGTTTGGGTAAGTTGGTGCATCAACTTCCTGAGGTCGTAACTTTTGCATACGATCTCCGTTTTAGGCATGTGATAGCTCGTTGGAAGGGTATCATCGAGGAGATTCATTTTGGAGGATAAATAATGCCTTTGGCTCTCATCAAGAACCTCAATCTCTAAAAACCTTCATTTAGGCCCTCAAAATGGCCCCGGAAGTTAAAACCTGTTAAAAATAGTAAATTGCCAAAATTGCCATAAAGTTGTTTTGAGCCAGCTGGAAAAGGTGGGTGGCCACCAATATCTACCTGGATCAATCCTCCCTCCTTAGGAAGCAATGGTCTCCATTGCATTGAGTTCTCGAGGGAGAGGGAAAAGAAATTGTTGAATCTGAATCTTGGTGATCTGCTTGCCTTGCTGGAGATGTGGCATTGCTTAGCTTGTTCAAGGCTATCAAAAACCTTTGGATGGAAGGTTTGGACCTTTTTAACCAATCTGGCTATTTTAGATGACTGTGTGCAGAAGGAATCTCCATGCTTTGTTGCAACCTTGTCGACTTGCTTTTGTTGGATAGAAGGTTCTTGGGCCAAAGATGTGGTGGTTGCAGTATCCTTCTGTTCACCCTTTGAACAGATTGTGGAGAAGATGAATTTTGTAGTATGAGATACTACCTTGCAGCAATGTTTAGGTGGGGTAGTAGTTGGAACAACCTCTGGTATCCTGTAGAGATGACCCCCAGAGTAATAATGACACTACGGGGTCGAGACTCATAGATAGCATGGCGTTTCCACATATATGGCTGGCCCAAGAGAACATCATAGAAATTCAGTGGGGAAACATCACATAATACCTCATCCTTGAAGGGTTGGATGCCGTATGACAATTGACATTGCTGGTCGACATGAATATCTCGTCCTTGGTGAAGCCACCCGATGTTGTATGGTTGCGGGTGTGGTGTTGTCGACAATCCCAATTGTTTGACGACCTCTGCTGAGATGAAGTTCTTCTGGCTTCTGCTATCAACAATAAAATGCAGCAGGGTCCCCTTCACCCACATCTGTGAATGAAAAATGTGCTCCCCCTCTACAGGATCTGTTGGTTCTTCTGGTTGAATTGTTGTGGTCGCGAAAATAGCAATAGGGTCTGCATCAATGATCTATTCTTTACCATTATTTTTAGAATTAGATTCTGAATTAGGGTTCGGCTCCTTCTCTTTGATCTCGACCACCAATGACTGTTTTGAGCGACATTCATCGGTGTTGTGCCAGGGGATTTTGTGGAAATCGCACCATTTTCCAATGTCCTTCTTTGTCTTCCCGTGACCCTTCTTTTCATGTGGCTTTTTGGGGGACTGTTTGTTAGGGGTGTATTTGTCATACTTTGGCTGTTGTGGATTTGCAGAAACAAAATCCCATTTGTTCTGGTGCTTAAATTTCTACTCGATTTTAACAACATATCGATAGGCAGCACCGAGTGATGAGATATCTAGAAAATCCATTTCAGTTTGGATGTATCTATGTAGAGCCCCACGGTATTTCAGAACCAAATGTCGTTCAGAGTCTTTGATACCCAGCTTGGTGTGCAAGGTATGGAAGGTATTGGTGAACTCTGAAACTTCTTGGCCCCTCTCTTGCCGCAGTGTGGTCCATCTCATGTACTGGTCCTCATAGTTTCTAATAGGGTAACACTGTTCCTTTACTGCATCCACAAAAAAATCCCAAGTGGGATCAGCCCCATATATTCCAGACTCCTCTGTGGAACTTTTATCCTAGTAAGTTTTCCACCAATGTTTGACATGAGGGATATCTTTAAAGAATGCGAAGGTGATCTTTTCTTTGTCGGAAAAATTGTGAAAAGAGAAATAACGTTCTAGCAGAGTTAACCATTTTTCTAGGGCTTCTGCATCTATATGTCTTTCAAATACAGGAATATCAAAATTAACTTGTACCTTGAAAGGAAAGGTGCCTCCAAAGTGGTCGCTTGATGAAGATGCGTCTGATGGTATCGGCAGGCATTTAAGAATGTGAGCAAAATTCTCCATCATTTTGTCCCTTTGTCTCGTGAGAGCTTGCTCAAGTAACACACTGATAGGATCGTCTACTCCGTCATTTTTATTTTCTTCCGCCATTGAGGGTTTCTTGGGTGTGTGAGAGATATTATCTTCAAGAGAGAAAATCTCGAGACCCAACTTGCTATACTCGGACCTCGTCAGGGACATGCATTGAAAAACGATCAAAAGCAGCCTGCTCTGATACCATTGATCCAGATTATTTTCAGCACAAAATGAGAGCGGAGATATAATAAATAAATGCACAGAGATATTGCTGATATTCAATAATATAACAGAAATGTATCATAGATGCAACCATAAACACATATATACAGTAATACACAATTTCTATTAACGAATTAAATGTACAGAGACTGTAAAATATAGAGTGAAAGACTCGCTAGAATGGTGGTAGCTTATCTCTGAGAAGAGATGTGATGACTACTCGCATCCATGAGAAGATGATTACAATGAGGCTCGGAAGGCCTTTTTACAATAAATTGGAATTCCAAAAACCGTAGACATCCAAAAACCTAACCCTAGGAGATGAAGCGCCAAAAGTCATGTGGGCCTCGTTTGGGTAAGGTTGTGCATCAACTTCTCGGGGTTGTAACTTTTCCATACGATCTTCGTTTTAGGCGTGTGATAGCTCGTTGGAAAGGTATCATCGAGGAGATTCATTTTGGGGGATAAATTAATCCTTTGGATATAATTGAGAACCTATATCTTGAAAAACCTTCATTTAGGCCCTCAAAATGGCCCCCGAAGTTAAAACCTGCTAAAAATAGTAAATTGCCAAAATTGCCATAAAGCTATTTTGAGGCACTTGGAAAAGGTGGGTGGCCACCGATATCCACCTGGATCAACCCCATTCCACACCAAGGGGTGATGAACACTCAATAGGAGATACATCCTTCCCCACCCCAAATGGGACACTATCCAAATCCTGGCAACCCTACAGATCACAATATCCTCCTCACTAGCGAGAAAGAAGTTCTTCTACAAATGCACAG
The DNA here is from genome assembly GCA_000966675.3 of Picea glauca. NCBI lineage: Eukaryota > Viridiplantae > Streptophyta > Pinopsida > Pinales > Pinaceae > Picea > Picea glauca. The sequence goes on from JZKD02S2247914.1 coordinate 411,813, forward strand.
TTGTCAATATATCACACCCCTGAAATCTTCCCCCGCCACCTCGGAAGTACCCCCGGTCACAGTTGGACCACCTTTGATGATTCCTCTCCCTAATACTGAAACACCTATTAGTATTCCTCACATCCTATTTCAAAGAAATGTCAACAACCCCCAGGCTAGGGAGGCTCACAATTACAGTCTAGCCGATGACTTGGCACAATCTCCTATCACCATGTCAGTCTTAGAAATTCTTCAAACCTGTCTGACTCAACATAAGTCACTACTTTCCTCCCTAGGGGTAGTCGACCCTATTGATACCCGACTCATCACATTTGATCTTGATAGTGGGGAACCTTGCATCCCCGCTCTGGTAGCCTTCCAAATCCTGGTTAAAATTCAGAACATCATAGTTCATCGTTGTATCATTGATGAAGGTGCATCCTCCTGCATCATGTCCAAATTTGTATGGAAGAAACTTGGCTCCCCCGATCTCATACCATCTTCCATCACTTTGAGAGCCTATGATGGATGACCATCCTCTCCCGAAGGCCTCTTCCAAAACATCCTCATTGAACTTAGGGGAAAAGCTATCCTTATTAACATTGAGGTTATCAATGCCCCACTCGATTCCAATATCTTGTTCGTTCATAGCTACATGTTTTATATGAAGGCAGTTGCCTCTTCCGTGTTTCGAACCATGATGTTACCCCATAACGGAAAGATCATTACCATCGATCAGGTTTCACATTACGAGCCTAACCCTTCCTCCAACATCGATAACATCCTCCCTTTCATCCACACTAATCCCAATTCCTACTCACTTATCAATATGGGCCCCGAAATTTTCAAAGACCCATCCTTTCTCAAGACATACCATGGAGCACCACCGCTCATCCATGCTTTAGCACAAGTATGTGTCATCTCATCCAATAGAACTTAATCTAGAGACACCCTTCCTCCCAATGAGGCTTCTCTTATATCTGATGTCCCACTAGTCGCAAAGGTTCTTCCTCAAGAATTCCCTGAAAACTCTCCAGCTCCATCTATCCCTGATTTCACCTTACCCCAAGGTCATATCCCAGTTTGGGAGACAATCCCTCAAG